>JAMFTM010000158.1:0-105206 GCA_023522825.1 Diaporthe ampelina
AAGTACCGTACTACCTACTTGCTGGAATAAAGAAATGAGAAAGGATGGGATGAGGAGAGAAATGAAATGAGGCCATGGTTGTACGTCATGTATGATTGCTTAGGTGTGTATGTATGTGTATGTGCAAAACGGAATTTGGCGTGCGCGCGTTTCGGTGGTGGTTGGGGGTCGGCTTGCTGGCTGGTGCTGGTGCAATGACGAACAAATTCATCATCATCATCCCTTCCTTAATCCACCACATTCTGGAATCAATTGCATGGGGTTTGTTTTTTCTCAGGGGATTTTGGAAGAGGAGAGGGGGGAACAGAGTCAGGCAGTCTGACGGGGTCTACTGTACTTGGGTGGACGGGTGGCTGGTTTATAAGAGAAGGCAGGCAGGAAGGCAGAAGAGAGACTATGATGGGAGACAAAGGATCATATATAGCAGCGTAGACTTTTGGCGTTCTAATCCATATCATCGGGGCGGGTCGAAGTATTTTCGGTCTTGCATAGTGCATTGTTACCGTGGCACCGTCTCATCTTTCAAAGTTGTTCCTAAGGAGATTATCCGTAAGAAGATTATCCTTGAGATTGTCCCTGGCGAAGTTATCCCCAAGAAGGTTGTCGCTTGGGACGTTATCCTATGGGAGGCTATCCTACGGGAGGCTATCCTGAGGAGGTTGCACCCAGGAGGTTGTCCCACGGGATATTTTACTATACGAGGTTGTCCTATAGGATGAGTTGGTCCTGGCCGCCTCGGTCGCCCACCCCACTCACAGGGGCGGGCCTGAGCGAGTTTGGACAAGTTCCCTGGCGCAAGAAGAGATACAGCGTTCAAACTGCTCGCCAGTGATGGGCGAGTCGCCGGGGACATTCAATGATTCCCAGCGGTTGGACCAAAGCATGTAACACGCCTGGGTTCCAGGTGCCTGCCTGATATTCTTCTTCTCTTGTAGTCCCGCTTGGACTGTAAGCGCAGCTCGGTTGCCTGTCGTGCCAGACTCGGATGAAGACTTCCTGCTGTCTGGAGGCTCAAACAATGGTGTCTATGATCTCATTGATATTTATGAGAAGCATATTCTGTGCCCCGAGGAAATTCTGGTTCAGACATGAAATTGTTGACCTATTTAGCTCTAACTTCTCATATAGAACAGGATCCTAGTGGTAAACACTCTCCTAGTCAATCATATTCTCCTAACTAGCTTTGCCCCCCCCCCCCCCACCTACAAGGTCGTGATCTTCCATGTAGTTCCATTCTCCTAATTAGTACTTCTCTCCTAAGGCGCAGAACTTTTCCTGCGAGTACGGTTGTGTCTCAAGGTTTGAGATTCCAGGTACTGATTATCTTCTCTCTGAAGCAATCTGTCAGTGTTATTCATCGTTGTCTGATTAGAAGATGGATTCTACCATATCAAGAATGTCATCTCTCGTTCCTGCTGGGTCATTTGCTGAACCTCATTGTCATTGACTTATGCAACCAAGTTCTCGCCCAGATCAGGGGTCAGCGGTCAATTTGAACCAATTAGAGAAATTTGGGGGATAGACACTGTGGTATCTCAAACATCCTGATGAGAGTCAGACAAGCTCTTGGGGGCAGCATTACTGTTGGAACTGATTATGAGCAGACTATCTCAAGCATATATGGTGACACAGCTCCTGGGCTCAGATAGAGTCTGAGACAGGCTGGCCGTAGGAACAAATGCAGAATGTCCATGGTTGCAGCGGAATCAGGCTAACGCTGTGAGGGAGATAATGGACGCTGCGAATAGGACATATATCGCACGCTGTGTCCACCCCGTATTTATCCACCCGTTTGTGTTGCCACACGTCTACATCAGGACAAATTCAGACCCGTTTCGGTCTGGTCTCTGTGGCACTGCATTTGCATGCCCTCCTCAACTTATCTGCCACAATTCCTCTTTACTAAAGACTTGCTTTGCTACGGCGGCGGAAAGAAGGTCTTGCACTATTAGGAAGTGCAGTACGTACCCAGGTAGCCAAAAAATTAGCCACTATTGTAGTGTGTCACGCCGTACCTTATACATCTAGCCAACCTAGGGAATTCCCAAGGGTTCAACCCGAGCACACCCCACCAATGACGTCGCAGCTAGCCAGCCCAGCCAAAATAATTGCTAGGTTTCGGACGCTCCCGTGAATAAGTGCACGAGGTCGCTATCGGGAGACACATCTTAGTTCTGCCGACTTCTCACGCGCACCTCCTTCCCACCAATGCCCATTGCTTGACCTGGCCACTGCAACCAGACGGAGGCCTGCAATGTCCTAGCCTCAGATGCGAAAATTAAAGTAGACCCATCTTCGACCTCGCTGGCCCCAGGAAGCCCAAGCCCCACCATACATGGCCGACGACCGAGGAAGAGACGCGCCCGAGAGCGCAGAAAGCAGAGAAAATGGCAACGGCAACGGCAACGGCATCAGCCATGGGAATGGCTACGCCCAAGATCCGCAAGATGGCCGCAGGAGCACACCTCAGACCCCCAGGCTGTACAGGCTGAACTCGAACACGAGCTCTGTCAGCATCTTTGAGGACGTGGAGATGGCACACGACGAGGTGAGTTTGTGGTCACGCGGAGGGCGCACACGCCGAGCACTGTTTCCCCCATCCTGAGACATTGTTTGCATGTACCTGACACCAATATGCAGCTCTACTCCGGCCCCATGGCCGAGTCACTCCCGACCAGTGTGAATGCATTCGCCCATCGTCGCCGGAGCCGTGCCGATTCTACCACAAGCTTCGCCTTCTACCCCGACTCCCCAGAGGATGAGACTAGGGGAGACATACTGGACGACATGAGGATCGAAGACCTAGACGATGTCCCCTTTGCGGTAGACATAGGAGATGAGGGGGCAGAAGAAGAAGAGGAAGGGCGTGACACAGCCGGGGTCCTCCTTCCGAACGGCAGCGGCGAGTTTGACGAGAGCAGCGAGGCCAACGGGGAGGGGGACGAAGAGGAGACCTCGATGCTCCGCCGGTCGTCCACGCACTCCCGCCACTCGGTGCACTCGCGGCTCCTGCGGCGCGACAGCAACATGACCGAGACGAGCGCGTACGGCGGCGGGCGGTTCTCCCAGAAGGTCTACATGACCAACGAGGACCTGGTCATCGTGCTCGCCGGGTTCCGGACCAGCGCCGTGGGCCTGGCCGCGTACATCCTCATCTGCGTCGCGACCCTCGGGCTCGGCTGGCTGCTCTTCAGGTGGATGCCGCGATGGCATGTCTGGCTGACCGGCAAGCAGGCGCCCCTGCGGGAGGCCTCGTGGCTTGTTGTCGAGAACCAGTGGAACGAGATGGCGATCCTCAACGTGGATGCGAAGCCGTACGGTAGGGTTCTGTCGACTGTGTTCGGGGCACCCAGCAAGAAGAGCTCTTCGTCCTACCTGTTCGAATTTGATGACGATCCGATCTTGGAGGAGCTGAGGGTCGTCAACTACCGTTATGTGCGCTTTTACTATCATCCGCTGTGGGACAAGTTCCGGCTTGTAAGCGGCTGGAAGGATCCGCTGTGGCAGGATGTGAGGTCGGTGAGGGACGGGATCGACAGCGACGAGAAGAACCACCGCGAGCTGGTGTTTGGGTCAAACCTGATTGACATCGAGGAGAAGTCGGTCTTCCGCCTCCTGGTCGATGAGGTGTTCCACCCTTTCTATGTCTTCCAGATCGCAAGTCTGATTCTCTGGTCGATGGACCAATATTACTACTATGCGATAGCCATCTTCGCCATGTCGGTGGTGAGCATAGCCACCACGCTCTTTGAGACCATCTCGACCATGAAGCGGCTGCGCGAGATCTCCCGCTTCGAATGCGAGGTGCGTGTCCTGCGGGATGGCTTTTGGCAGCACATTTCTTCAGGAGAGCTCGTGCCCGGCGACATCTACGAGATCACAGATCCCAGCCTGACCCAGTTCCCAAGCGACAGTCTCTTGCTCAGCGGGGACTGCATCGTCAATGAGAGCATGCTCACCGGAGAGTCGGTCCCTGTTTCGAAGATTCCGGCAACGGACAACACCCTTTACGAGATGGGCCTCAGCGCGTCGGCGGTCACACCCGACGTCGCGAAGCATTTCCTTTTCTGCGGCACCAAGATCATCCGCGCCCGACGACCTCAAGATGACCGGAACCAGGAGGCCGTCGGGTTGGCTATGGTCGTCAGAACTGGCTTTGACACCACTAAGGGCGCTCTGGTGCGGTCCATGCTATTCCCCAAACCCTCTGGGTTCAAGTTCTACCGCGACTCTTTCCGATATATCTCCGTCATGGCATGCGTCGCCATGTTTGGCTTCATCGCTACGTTCGTCAACTTCATCCGCCTGGGTATAGCTTGGCACCTCATTATCGTGCGGGCACTGGACCTCATCACGATCGTCGTGCCCCCTGCCCTGCCAGCCACGCTGACTATCGGCATAAACTTTGCGATAAACCGGCTCAAGAAAAAACAGATATTCTGTATCAGCCCACAGAGGGTCAACGTGGGCGGGAAGATAGACATTATGTGCTTCGACAAGACCGGTACTCTCACCGAGGACGGCCTGGATATACTCGGAGTACGCGTGGTGAACCAATCAGCAGACCGGTTCGAGGACCTTCTCACAAATCCGACTGAAATAGCCAGGAAGGACAGCGCATCAGCGAACCAGCAGCCCTATGTGGCCAGCAAGGCTGTGCTATTCACCATGGCAACATGTCACTCTCTGAGATCCATTGACAATGAGCTAGTTGGGGATCCACTGGACGTGAAGATGTTCGAGTTTACAAACTGGTCTTATGAAGAAGGGCAGCAGGGCAGCGGCGGCGATGAAGAAGAGGAGAACCGAGGGCTCTCGCCCTCTATCGCTCGACCACCCGCAGCGATGAGCCTTGATCTTCACAACAGCAGCAGCAATGGCCAGCCGCTTGAATTGGGTGTCCTGAAGCTATTTGAGTTCGTATCCCAGCTCCGCAGGATGAGTGTCATTGTCCGCACGTTTGGCCAGGCGAGTGGTGACATCTACGTCAAGGGCGCTCCCGAATGCATGAGGGAAATCTGTCGACCGGAGAGCTTTCCCTCGGACTACGAGGAGCAGCTCTCGTACTACACTCACAAGGGCTACAGAGTTATCGCATGCGCTACGAAGCACTTGAAGAAGCTGACCTGGGTCAAGGCGCAAAAGATGACCCGGGCGGACGTGGAATCTGACCTGGACTTTGTTGGGTTCATCATCTTTGAGAACAAGCTGAAGCCCACGACCGCATCCGTCCTGGACGAGCTCCTGCAGTCCAACATTGGCTGTGTGATGTGCACTGGGGACAACATCCTGACCGCCATTAGCGTTGCAAGAGAATGCAACATGATCAACAAGACGGCACACTGTTTCGTGCCCCGATTTGTAGAAGGACATTCAAGAGACCCCGAAGCGAAGCTACAGTGGGAAAGCATCGACAACAACCTCCTCACGTTGGACGAGAAGACGCTGGTGCCGCTTCCTCCCCCGGCCGAAGTGGACGCGTCACTACCTTACGATATCTCGGACCTGCGGAACTACTCCATCGCCGTAAGCGGCGACGTCTTTCGATGGGTGGTCGATTTCGCGCCGGCGGAAGTGCTGCAGAGGATGCTCGTCACAGGCAAGATCTACGCGCGCATGTCCCCGGACGAGAAGCACGAGCTCGTGGAGAAGCTCCAGAGCATCGACTACTGCGCCGGGTTCTGCGGGGACGGCGCCAACGACTGCGGCGCGCTCAAGGCCGCCGACGTCGGGATCTCGCTGTCCGAGGCAGAGGCGTCTGTGGCGGCGCCGTTCACGAGCAGGGTCTTCGACATCGGCTGCGTGCCCGACGTGATCCGCGAGGGCAGGGCGGCGCTGGTGACGAGCTTCAGCTGCTTCAAGTACATGAGCCTCTACTCGGCGATCCAGTTCACGTCGGTGTCGTTCCTGTACGCGTCGGCGGGCAATCTGGGCGACTTCCAGTTCCTGTTCATCGACCTGGCGCTCATCCTGCCGATCGCGGTGTTCATGTCGTGGGCAGGCCCGTCCCCGGAGCTCTGCAGGAAGAGGCCGACGGCGGACCTGGTGTCGCGCAAGGTGCTGACGCCGCTGCTGGGCCAGATCTGCGTGTGCATCGTCATCCAGGCCGTGGCGTTCGTGGTGGTCAGGAGGCAGCCTTGGTTCATCCCGCCCAAGGTGGACACGGAGAAGTCCAACATCAAGAACTCGGAGAACACGGCGCTCTTCCTGGTCAGCTGCTTCGAGTACATCCTCGCAGGTGTGGTGCTCAACGCGGGCCCGCCATTCAGGGTCGGCGTCTGGAAGAACTGGCCGTTTGTCGCGACCATCGGCGCCGCCCTGGCCATCACCATTTACATGGTGATGGGCCCGGCGCACTGGGTGAAGAAGCTGATGCAGCTCACCAAGATGAGCTGGGACTTTAAGCTGTTCTTGATTACCTTGGGACTGGTGTACCTGGGTCTGGCGTGGACCAGCGAGTACCACGTGTTCCAGAGGCTCGCCGCGGTGGTTGGCAAGGTGAAGACCGCAGTGACGGGGAGCAAGAAGAAAAGGAAGCAGTACAAGGTCATCCGGGAAGAGATGATGGAGCTAATGTGAGTGAGTGATGCTCACGATACTTCAAGTAGTGGAAAAGGTGAAGCAGGTTTAGAAGCATGTCTGGATATATACTACAGCATCTAGTAAAAAAAATACTACTAGAGACAACACTACGGTCCAAGACTCAACAATTACATTCTGGTCTAGGTGGGTTGCATTCCAGGGCCTGTTTGGTCCAAAGTTCGCACCCGCAGCGAGTGTTTCAAAGGCCTGGCAGAGACAGTGCCCGGCTCGTTCCTTCCCGCGTTGCAATGTATGACCGCATCACTTCAGCCTGGTGGGGAATTGCCGTCCGAGGCACCCATGCCCATCGCACCGTGGTATTTACTTACCAAGCTTCCCCTAGCTCGAGCCATAGCTCTTGTGGAATCTCACGAACTGCCCAGGTGTTTTGACAAGCTGTTGCTATCAGGCTGGCTCATTTTCAGCCATCAATTGCACCAATTGTGTCCTGCACGACCACCGTTCTAGCCTCTCATCATCCCTCGCATGTGTTAGTGACGATTCGGGAACTACAAGACCCAACATAATCATTTCACGATGAATTACGGTAAATCCCCCCTATCCAACCTCACCACATTCATTCACCAGGCCAATTCATTATTACTGACACAGCATCCCCCACCCAGTACTCACAGACCAGCTCCTGGACACGGTCCTGGACAGCGGGTACCTGCCGCACGCGGTGATCCGCGTGGGCATACGCCGGCAGCTGCGGCAGCGCCTGGACGAGATCGCCTCGTCGTCGCTGGCCGACGCGCAGGAGCGCAAGATGGGCTATATCGCCGAGTCAAAGGCGCGGCCCATCGCCATCGAGACCGCCTCGGCCAACAAGCAGCACTACGAGGTCGGCACGGGCGTCTACCTGGGCACCCTGGGCCCCAGGATGAAGTACTCGTCCTGCCTGTACCCCAAGGGCTCCGAGACACTCGGCGAGGCTGAGGTCGCGATGCTCAGGGCTTATGTTGAGAGGGCGGAGCTTAAGGATGGGATGCGGATTTTGGATTTGGGGTGGGTGTGAGATTCTTCTTCTTCCATGATCAATTGGCTAACGCTTGATTTGTTTCAGCTGTGGCTGGGGCTCAGGCGCGCTGTTCTTTGCCGAGATGCTGCCAAATGCCAAAGTGACGGCATTTTCCAACTCAAAGACGCAGAAGCAGTACATCGACTCTAAGGCGGAGGAGAAGGGCCTCAAGAACCTGAAAGTGATCACGGGAAATGTGGTCGATTATGAGTTTGAGCCCGAGTCTTTCGACAGGGTCGTCTCAGTCGAGGTGAGGCTGGAGTTGACGTTGGATGCTTCTCTCGTGTGGATCACTGCATCGCTGACAGTTCCTCCCAGATGTTTGAACACATGAAGAACCATGAGAAGCTCATGGCCAAGGTCTCGAGGGCTCTCAAACCTGGCGGCAAGCTGTTTTTGCACATCTTCTGCCACAAGGACACCCCCTATGATTATGAGGATGGCTGGATGACCACGCACTTCTTCACCGGCGGCACTATGATGTCCTTCGACCTGCTGCTGTACCACCAAAAGGACCTGAAAATCCAGAAGCAGTGGTGGGTGAACGGGAAACACTACTCCAAGACCTGCGAGGTGAGATTGCCGTCTTATACCCATCAAGTGAGCATAACGTGACTAACCCTCGGCCAGGACTGGCTCACAACGATGATAAAGAACCGGGAGAAGCTGTGGCCTCATTTTGAAGAGACCTACGGCAAGGAGAATGCATACACATGGTATTGCCGATGGCAGATCTTCTACATGGCTTGCTCTGAACTGTTTGCATTCGACGGAGGCGACACTTGGGGAGTTGCGCATTACCTGTTCGAGAAGCCCCAGTAATCATGTAGACTTAGAAGACCGCTCTCTGAGGTAGATTCATAGATGGACGCTCTCCTCCATGTTATTTCGTAATTGATGTCCATTGTACTCCAGCCAACTGAATAAGGCCTTTTTGGATACGGTATCGAATTTGTCGTCTGTTTCTCCTGTTCCCACAGTGCCAGCCGGTCAAATCGCTCGTTCTTGGCCAATATGTAATGCAAATCCGTCTAGCCACATGTCTTCCTCGCCGCAATCTAATGGTCCCAAGGGTGCTTCCAGCCCATCAATACCGGACCTGTATGCTTGTGTCAGCCTGTCTGAATCGAATCGGTTTCGGGGTCGGGCTCCTAGTCCCAGGGCTCTGGTTGTACGGACCGTCCTTCTTTGCGCGGTACATCAGCTGAACCAAGGTGTTAGCAGGTGCCCCGCTGCCAATTGGGCATTTGAATGCTTGAACTCACGAAGAACCACATGCTGGCGCCCAGACCTGTCGCGCAGAAGCGGTAGAACGGTGGCACATGTGGCCGAAAGTTGCCGGGGAAGCCCCTGGGTGGTTGAGGAGCCATTGTGAAAGATCGATCAATCGTTCAATGGTTGGGCAGCTCGCAGGAGAAGGTGGTTGTCTGCTGCGAGTCTGGAGTCGCGGGCCGTGTTCGTTTCCAAATGAGAGGTCGTCCGTCTCCTTGCAGGTGATGTCGCAGTGCCCAGGCAAGCCGGCGTCCCCACGTCTTTCCAACGGATGGTCCGTGCACCACTTCCCGGCCGGCTCGCGCCCCAATGCTTGTAGTGCTACACTCCCAAGTTTAACAATAGTGCAACTGGACCATTATTCTTCGCCCTTCTCATCTACAACCCCTCCATTGGCCGCCAGAAGCTTCGACAAACAGATTTTCCCGAGTGGGATCTCTGGAGGCATGTCCGCAAGTATCTCTCAGATGGACCATCTTCAAGCGCTCCACAGATGAACTCTGTTCGAAAGCGACAGCCAAATAGCCACTGATCGCATCAACCTACCCAACCCTATCTACGCTCTGCAGCCTCGCAAGGAGTGGGCCATCCATACACCACGCCGCCTCCCGTTCGCGAGGCACTCGCCTCCATTCGGCGTCAGATAGGCAACGATCAGCCACAGATCCTCGCGAGAAAGATAGCCAGCACGACCCCACCATGAGCGCACCGTCCGCGGGAGCGGGCGCGGCCAGCTCGCCGCGACACTTTGCTGTCGAGCACATGCGCCCAAAGCACAGCTTCGTCGGATGCTCTCGGATTGGAGACTTTGAGGTCCTGGGTAAGCTGGGAGAGGGCACATTCGGCGAGGTCCACCGCGCCAGGTCCAGGAAGACCAACGCCCTCGTGGCCCTGAAGAAGATTATAATGCACAACGAAAAGGATGGAGTGAGTTGGAGAGGAGCGCACCCGTCGAAGAGTTCTAGGAAGCAGGGTCGCTGACGCACACAATTCAGTTCCCCATCACCGCACTGCGGGAGATCAAGCTCCTCAAGCTTCTATCACACAAGAACGTTCTCAGGCTGGAAGACATGGCTGTTGAGCACCCAGCGAGGAGCAGTGGGTTCAGACTCTACCCCAGCCACAGCAGTGGTTCACTGACACCCCTTGTGTTAGCCGACAAGCGCAAGAAACCCGTCGTCTACATGGCCACCCCATACATGGACCACGACCTGTCTGGCCTGCTCGACAACCCCTCCATCACCTTCACCGAGGCGCAGATCAAGTGCTACCTAGTGCAGCTTCTCGAAGGCCTGAAGTACCTGCACGAGAACAAGATCCTACATCGAGACATGAAAGCAGCCAACCTCCTGATCAACAACAAGGGCATCCTACAGATCGCAGATTTCGGCCTCGCGAGGCTCTACGACGAGCCGGCCCCGGTCAAGGGACAGGGTGGTGGTCAAGGTCGACGCGACTACACTAGCTTGGTAGTCACGCGATGGTACCGCCCCCCGGAGCTTCTGCTACATCTTAAGAAGTACACCACGGCTATCGATATGTGGGGAGTTGGGTGAGTACCCCCGAGTCAAGATTGTAGTACGTGAGGCTCATAAGTTGTTAGTTGCGTCTTTGGAGAAATGCTCTGGGGAAAGCCAATACTGGCTGGTGAGAGCGATCATCACCAACTTGAGATCATCTTCGACCTGTGTGGCACACCGACCGACGACAACATGCCAGGCTTTAGACATCTACCTGGAGCTGAGGCTATCAAGCCTCGGCCGCGACCCGGCGACCTCGGCCATCGCTTCGCTAAGTAAGTGAACTCGATTCTATCCCCAAAATTTGATAACAGCGGGGCTGACGCGGATTTAGGTACGGAGCTGGTGCGGTTGCCCTCCTTAGAGAACTCCTGCGGCTCGACTGGAAGAGGCGCATCAACGCGATCGACGCCCTTGAGCACCCGTACTTGCACACGGCCCCGTTGCCGGCGCAACCTGGCGAGCTGCCCATCATGGAGGAAAGCCACGAGCTCGACCGGAGAAAGTTTCACGACCGCAAGGCGGCGCTCCCTCCGGCTCCCAAGGGGGGAACGGTCGGACGCGGACCGCAACCACATGACGGTGCCGGAAACCCCAATTTTAACAGCAACGATTATGGTGGCCGCAACGGCATGAACGGGGGCCGATATCCCCCTCCGCCACACCGAAACGGCCCCGGACCGGGTGAGAGAATGCCGGCATGGGGACGAGGCCCACACGCGCTTCCACCACGGCCACCACCTCCGGTCGACAGTTACGGCGGCGGTGGACCGGATGGGTATCTCGATGGACACCGAGATCGCGATCGCGATCGGGACCGCGACCGCGACCGAGCGCCTCGGAACAGACCACCCGCCGCCGGCAGAAGCGACGTCGACACCTACATCCCACCTTACCGCGAACGCGAGAGGGACCGGGACAGGGACAGAGATCGAGACCGAGACCGGGATAGAGACCGGGATCGTCCGCCGCGCGACCGCCGATATCGTAGTAGATCGCCCGGTGGTGGAAGGGGACCTGATAGAGACTGGGACTACTCAAGAGATCGCAGATAGGGTCGCGGCTTCAGAGGAGGTCACGGTCAGCAGAGATAGGAGATCAGGTTCGCGACTTCGGAGGAGGTCGCGCAGCTTCAGTCGGAGAAGGGCCCATCGAGTGCACAGCGTTGAGGATTGTTGGCTGTCAGTGGACGCCGTGGAGCGAACGCCTCGGGAAGTCCAAAGATATGAGCACTGAACGGGCATTGTTGGATGATGCAGCAGAAGGCAAAGCTTCAAAAAGGAGGTGGCATATGTTCACAAGAAGCCGAGAAAAGAAGGCGCTGAGTGGCGCCCGGACTAAGTACGGTCAACTTGCGCTCGGCACCCAAGCCGGCGAAATAGGTGTTTATACAGCAGCAGCAGCAGCAGCAGGCGTAGCTTGTCATTGGTTTTGCCTTCGGAGTAAGGGCGAAAAAGGGGAGAGGGACCATAGTTTTGATACCAAATATGCACAGCTTCCTTACCAACAAGGGCAAACCTGCAGCATTATTACACGTGTGAAAGCAAGTCCCTTCTCAGAAAGAATCGTCGTCCTCCTCCAGGATGGTCCCGATGCGCGACGCCGCAGCCGACCTCCTCTTCCTCTTGATGTTGGGGCCGTCCCGCCAGCCGCCCCCCTGCGCCCCGAGCCCCAGGCCGCCGAGGTCCGAGTCCGGCGAGCTGATGTTGGACAGCAGCGCCTCGAGCTTCTCCTGCTCGCTGCCCGACAGCAGCGGGGTGGTTGGCCTCTGCTGCTGGCGGTGGAGGCCGGCCTCCTCCTCGTCGCCGGCGTAGCGCGATGTCGCAAAAAGCTTCCCGTCGCCGCGGACAGGTTTCCCGCCCTTTGCCTCCTCCTCGTCGGGCCTGTCGTACAGCCCGAGCACGGCGAACATGCTGCTGGAGGTGAGCATGAGGATGAGGCCGAATGTGACCCCCACGAAGGCGGCGGAGCCGAACTATTGGGTGGGAGTTAGATCCATGTAGGTCTTGGCTCTGTTGAATTTTTTTTGATATCGATGTATTGATTACATCAGAAATATTGACGCCAAATGAGCAGGCAGGCTGACGGCACAGAGATAAAGACACAATGAAAGAGGAAGAGGGTGTGTGGCCGCTGGACATGGATGAACGTACATAGATGTAGAGTGGCTGTACAGGGTGAGTTAGCAGGGATTCTTCTCACCAACCCACCGGTCGCGCGGGATGGGCAACAAACTCACCTCGAGCCTTGGGAGCCTGTTGAAGACGTAGAAGAACGGGGCGAGGACGAATCTTATTGCGATCATAATCAGTGACTTAGTTCACTCAGGTGAGAGCACCACACACAGCCCCGGGGGCTCAGAGCTACCTTATGGTGTAGATGACCGGCGCAAACACGAAAAGCAGGGTATTATAAAAAGCTGAGATGGGCCATGACGCAAGACGCAGGAGGAACAGGCCGAGCTGGGCAGCCGCGGCGAGCGAGGCGGTGATTGCTGTGTAGATTGCGTGGGAGATGAGGAAGACGATGGAGAGGACTGAGATGGCGGCGTCCTGCCAGGCCATCGTCTGAGGCGCCGGCGTTGCGATGACTTGGGTGAAGGAATGGGGGGTGTTACACGTGCGCGAGATGAACGGGCAATTGATTAGTGAATTATTGACGCATTGGTCCAATGATTATTCCGAGATTCGGACCATCAGACAGGACATCCAGCTGTCTGGGGCTGAACGACGATGTTCAGGGTGTCGCAAGGAGTTGGTCGTCCAGGGTTGCTGCATTCCAATAACGTTCCAGCGGGGGTTAATGTTGATGGAACGATTACAGGGCGTTGACAGGGTAGGGCTTGTGGGGTCTCCCCTTGGCCCCTGTCGGAACCGTACCCGCATCAGAGGGCGGGTCGGCGATCCACCTGTGATCCAACCACACCTCACCCGCGCTCAGTGTATAAATCACCTCGACCACCCCTTGTATTCTAGTCAGCTAGGCCGTGCTCGATTTGTACAGAACCGTCTGCTGGGAATCGTTGCATGCTATGAGCGGCCGGCCCCTAACCAGGTCTTATAGCGTTTGAGCCGGACCATAGTATGGTCGTGTGGTGTAATGGTAACATCCGGAAGTCTTACTATGGAAAAGCCGGGTAGCTGGTTCAATTCCAGCCGCGACCAAACATTTTGCTCTTCCCCTGCCTGGAGCACTTTCTGTTTTATCTACAATATCACTTATCTTTTTTAACCTTGCTAGCCATATTTGTTACACGTAGCATAGCAACTTTAAATTTAGCTAAAGTATAGAAATTCTTACATTCCGGCTTAGTGAACAGCAGACGAGTGCTCCACAGACCACTCAGCTGGGGTCAGCCACGATGTTGATATATTCAAGTGGCTGAGGGTCGAGTCTTTTCAATGAACTATCACTTCCTAGCCTCTGGGAGAATTTGAGTGTTGGTGAGCAAAATCACCAACAGCCAACTGGCATTTGCTTGATCGGCCTCCACGGGTCCTAATCGACAGAACTAAAAGGGAAGGAGTGAGGTGTAGAGGTGTTTGGGCATGGTCATAGTGGAACGGTACTATCAGCTTGTCTTGACCCGTATGTGCTCGTTGGCGAAATTGATGAGTGAAACGATTGTTATTCATATCTAGTTGTGTCTGTGTCGTGAGGACCTCGCCTCATTGCTGTCTGGTAAGACAAATCTAGGACTGTTGCGCAAAGACGCCTTAGCCGAAAGACCAGAATTCCAAGTTTTGCTAACTTTGAATCCAGCAGTTATAGGTGCCTGTGCCGTCACATCTGGTGAACCCATGCCTTGTTCAGAATCTGAAGCCTGTCACACATATGAATCAAAAGCCAAATCTGTACTGGGAATGTACATTTCAGGACAACGATAGCCAGACTGCAAAGTACGGTAGATACTAGAATGAAAAGTTGTCAACTAGAGTTCAACGGTTACTTCAGGCTCAACAACAGGGCTAGCTGAAAGTACAGTTGACTAGAGCAGCTGGGGTTGAAAGGAGCACTGCAGTAGGTACCACACTCAACTAGAACTCCTGTTTTCAACGGTGAAGTCTGGTTGAGCCGTAGCTTCTCTTTCAACAGCATGATAACTGTACTTTTCGGTGGATTAGCTGTTGGTGGCTTGTGCACATCGCCGGTAGAGACCACGGTTACTGGCAGAAACGCCTGCTTGACATGCAGGATGGAGCTTGCTTCCACAGCATCACCACCGTGATAACACAACACTCAGGATGTGCCTTGAGCTGCTGGCTCTTATCAGCCGACATGGAAATGCATCTGAGAAGACGACCACCTGGCGTTCTTCTTCAACTGACATGCCTGGTATCGGGGTTGTATGCTGCACACCTGCCACAGTGCCCAGGGTAGACCGCACCTTCCTCTCCGAGCTGCCCATGGGTGTCAACACCCCCTGAAGCAGCTGTCAACACCACCTGAAGCAGCTGGTAAGCAAAACACAAGGCGGTCAAAAAACGGCTGCCCCCAGATTCTGCCGCTGGGCATTTTAATATAAAAGGCCTCGCCCCCCCTTGCGCTCCCCATGATCATGTTCTCTTCTCCTCCAGGCCGGACCGGAAGCCGCTTGGTAGGCTGGGTCTTTAAGCGTTTTTGCTAGGCGCGCGAGGGTTTCCATGCTCGACGGCTTCGGAGATCATGCCGTCAGAGTTAAGACCCCTCGTAGATCAATCCATGGCTGCTTGGGATGAAGGATCTTCCTGACCAAGTGCCACCTGCCTCGAACAGACACGGGCGCCATTGTAGGCTGTTCGTCTTGTGTTCTTTATGGCGGAGGCAGACATTCAAAGGCCAGTCCTCTGGGCTTGCCCATGGCCGACCTCAACCCTTTTTTTCATTGCACTCGTTGGCTGGTCCAACGATGCGAAGAAGAAGCCCTGCTGTCCGTCTCCTTCTCCTTGTCCCTACCTTCGCACAGCAAGGTAACGGCCGACTAGGAACTTGGAGGAATTTGGGCCACCGAACATCTCTGCCTCATGCATTTTGGCCATGCTCCGCTGCAACGGCTGCCGCATCACCATCCCCAAGGTGGTGTTTTGAGTCGCGTGGAGCTCTTGCCTTGTTTTCGAATCGCAGTCTGCGACATCCTGTCTCGCATGATCTCCAATCTTGGACGCTTTCAGCTAAGTCTTCTGGTTCTCGTTAGGACACAAACATTACAATGTTTCGTTTATCAGTGACTTACCCATTAGCAACAGCATTGAAAAGGGACTTTGCCACTGATGACCTACACAGCACCCATCAACCACACTTCCTGGCCGCAATGGGCTTGCAACCTAGGTTCCAGGCCGCAACTCCCAAACTAAGCATTTGTTTCCAAGTTGCCAAAACTTGCTGACCACGCCTACAACACCTTTTGCAGGGAAACCCAACTTCTACGGACCGTGACCCTTCGCCGAAGCAACCGACCTATGAGCCTAAGCGACCTTGTGGACTTCGACGTAATGGAGAAAGCGCATGCCAACAAAACCGATGCCTGCCTCGACGGTGGCCCGACCCGCAAGATTCCTACAAGCCGCAAGCAGAAACGCAATTACTTCAAGATCCCAAAGCTGCTTGCCTTGATTGATGGGTCTCCAACAGAGAAGGCCGGCCGTAAACTTGCAGGTGACTTGGGCGTGGAGTGGACAGCAAAGAAAGTGTCTATAGAGGCAGTGAGGAGTGATCAAACATTATCAAGAATATCAACCACTGTAATTCTCCTTCAGATGATGGCCCTCTGACCCGACCTTGGGTCCGGGCTGCCGGTACGGAGTACATCCTAATAACGGACACGCTTGCTGTAATCCCCACAGAGCAAGTTTAGCCTAATTCAAGCAAGCCCCCGACTCTTTAGCATAGTCGTATTCTGACCACATAATTATTCTTCATTTAGGGGCAGCTTGACATGAGGGCAGGCGTGGTGAATATGTACGTAGGTACCGTTTGGCCGTGCAATGGCAGAATGGCATGCGATGAGGTCGGATGGGGAAGACCCCTGCCAGGTGAGTTATGTAAAAAGGGCACCGGGCCAGAGGAGATTAGCGCATGACGGGGGCCTCCTTATCGATTAGGTACCTGGCCTGCTGGCGGCAGCAGAAGACAGGCCGACAGGCTCGTAGGCGAGGGAGCTTGGACAATTTGTGGGCGGGGGGGACCCATCAAGACGATAGCGAGTCTACCGAAGTCCACCTGGGCATCCTCGGAGCAGTCGACCTGTGGCCGGACCGATTTCACGGGGCAGAGAGAGCTTGACATAGCCGACAGAACCAGGCTGTCTTGTACACAACATTTCTCTTCTAACTTCTTTGGTTCACCGTCAACTTGGAGAGTCGTGTGCCGAACCCCAATCAGCCCGCCCAGAACTGACTGGCAGACGCCACCAGTTGACCGTTCTCTTCCCGCCAAGAAGTGTCCCGCGTCCTGTTCCTGTCTTTGCAAGTCACTAGCTCGTACTGGCCCAGGGTGGGTAGGTGTCGCCTTCCATTGCCTGGGTTGAGCCGGGTCAAGCCAGGTCAGGTCTATCTGCCGCAATCCGCCAGCCTCGGCCACTCACCTTTGCCTGCACCACTTTCCCTCTCACCATCGTGGTCATCACTCACTCGTTGGACTTGAGCTTCGCCGTTGCCCTCGCGCCTTGTCGCCCAAACACCCCGGGCCATTACACCCCCCCCAAGCCCCCCAGCCTGCCTGCGTCGTGCCTGACTCGGCAGCCCCAAACAATATCCAGCTCAGCTGACCCGTCGACATATGGACTAAATACCATCATCTGATCGAGGTCTGATCCAAGAGTGGCCCGCGCCCTTCCTTGTGCCTGTCGTGCCTGTCCTATCCCACCCCCGTCTTTCCTTTTTCCCACGCTGCCCTGCCGCATCCCACGCCCACGACGATCTCCTCTCACCCACCATGGGGAACAACCCCTCCACATCCAAGCAGGGGACCCCCACTCCCTCCGCTTCTGGCCACGGCCACGCTCACGATTCCCCCAGGCGGCACCATTACTCCCAGTCCCAGTCCTCCCAGTCGTCCCAGTCCCAGTCGCAGGCGCAGTCGCACTCACAGCCGGCAAGGGACCGTGACCATCACCAGAGGTCCGGTAACGCCGCAAGGCTACCCATCTCCGTCCGCAACAACCGCGAGGCCGTGCCCGCACAAGCCTCGCTAGCACAGGCCCATGGCTCGACCGACATCAAAAATTCCCAGGCCCTGCCCATCACCTCCCTAGCAGCCTCGCCAGCCGGATCTACAAAGTCCAGCACAGCTGCCACGAGGGCCTCAGAACCTAAGCCCGCCGCCCCTGCCAAACCAGCCCCCGACGCCGAGCCCACCAGACCTGTCGACGTGCCCGCCGCGAGGGACATAGCTCCGCCCGAGCCGACCTCACCCGTCTCTCCCCTAGACGCAAGCGAGGCTGCCCTCCACGCCCAGGGCAGCGTCTCCGACATGTCTTTCATCGGGCGCCCGCCGCGCATGCCCCTGCCCATCGAGGAGGAGGTACACACTCCCGGCTCGCCCATCACCGCGCCAGACGATGCTGGGGAACCCGTCGAGTCGCTTGACCTGACCGGAGTGGACGGTGATATCGTGCGCAAGTCGTCCAACCTGAGCACCACGACCGTGGACGAGGACGACGCCGAGGAGCTGCGGGTGGACAAGACGAGGCCGACTGTGCCCACCCGCCTGGAATGGCTCCGGGGAGGTGAAAGAGTCTACGTGACCGGTACCATTTTTCAATGGAACCGCAAGCAAAGGCTCCATCCTGTGTAGGTTCTCTCCATTTCGGTGGGGCCATGTCGTGCGGGTTCCAGAATCGACCGCGCGTTTAATCTCTAGGGACCCTCGCGCATGCATGCATCGTATCACGTCACAAATTTTCAAGAATGGTCTGGCTGACAGGTTTTGTATAGCGAGGGCTGCCCCGGAGTCTTTGCCACCACCATCAACATCCTGCCCGGCACGCATCACATCCGCTTTTTGGTGGACAATAATATGCAGACGTCGCCGGACCTGCCCACTACTGTCGATTTTGGCAACAACCTGGTCAACTACATCGAGGTCAGCCCCGACGATGTGCCCCCGACAGCACAGGAGGCCGCCCGCACGCCCCAAGAGAGGGAGGACAAGCAGCTCGCCGAGGATGCAGAACTGAAGGCCCGCGCGCCCAAGGACAAGCAAGTGCTCCCTGTCGAGGCCTTCTCCCGGGTATATCCACAGTATTTGCTCGACTACGACAATGAGCCCGAGGACTCGCCCATCTCCCAGGCCGCAGCCGCGGCCATCGAGAAGCTCCCCACGCCACCAAGCCTGCCTGGCTTCCTCTCGAAACCAATTCTGAACGCTGCCACCCTGCTGAAGGATGACAACAGCGTCCTCAACATGCCGAACCACACCACCTTGAACCACCTGGCCACTAGTAGTATCAAGAACGGGACCTTGGCGGTGTCGGCGACGACGAGGTACAGAGACAAGGTAAGTCGTCCACTGCACCGCCGCAATCCATACCCGGCAGAAGTTGCTGACACCCGAATAGTACGTGACCACCATCATGTATAAGCCGGTTCCCGGACACGAGTAGACCCGTCTTTTGCGTTGGAATTTATTAGCCATCTCCTTTGGGTTGGAGTTGGGGAAATGGCAGGCTAAGCAAGGGCTGATACCCTCATCGGGTGTCCGGAATGGCATTTTATGGCGGCTTTGGACATGGGATAGTAAAATGTCGTCGGTAGCGGTTGTACATTCCTAGGCGTCGAAGCTCAACGTAGGCATACCAGCCGAGGGTCGTAAATGTATCTCAGGCCAAGGGAACATCGGCCTCGTCAGACCATTTTCTGCGTCAAACTGCCGTTGAGCTCAGACCCTCCACTTGACATGTACCTCGTCCGTCCGGAAGCGCTGGGTGACCGTGGTGTCCTTGAGGGGGGTGCGGAAGCCGCTCTCGTATGCCAGCAGGCCAGCATGCGCGATCATAATACCGTTGTCGATGCAGAACCTCTCGTCCGTGGCATAGACGCTGCCGCCCCTGTCCCGCGCCATGGCGCCCATCATCTCCTGCAGCCGCACATTGGACCCGACGCCGCCCACGATCAGGACCTGCTGGCTGCCGACGTGGGCCATGGCGCGCTCCGTGATCTCGACGAGCATGGCGAACACGGTCTCCTGCAGGCTGAAGCACAGGTCCTCCTTGGTGATCTCGACGGACTTCCCCTCGGCAGTAGTGACCTTCTTCCCGGCCAGCATCTGCGCGGCGAGGTCATCCACCTTGGCCAGGATCCCACTAAACGAGCAGTCCATGCCCTTGACCGCATACGGCAGGTCGTGCAGGACCTCCCCCGTCGACTTCTTGGCCAGCTGCTCGATGTTGTACCCCGGCGCGGGGTCGTTGGGGATCATGATGGTCCGCGCGAACCGGTCCAGGCAGTTGCCCACGGCGATGTCCAGCGCCTCCCCAAAGATGCGGTACCGCTGCTCCGCGTACGCGATGACCTGCGTGTTGCCCCCGCTCACGTACAGGACCACGGGGTTCGACGCCCCCGTGATGCTGCGCCCCATCTCGATGTGGCCCACGCAGTGGTTCACGCCCACCATCTCGCCGCCCTTGTCCCACAGCAGCGCGAGCGTGCGCGCGCCCACGGCGACGCTCGTCAGCGGGGCGCCCATGCCCGGCCCGCCCGTGAACGCGACGCAGTCGATCTCGTCGCGGGGGCGGGTGACGCCCGCCTGTCGCAGGGCCTCGAGGGTCACGTTGCAGAACTGCGCCCGGTGGTGCGCCGCCGTGTCCTTGGGGAGGAACCCCGCGCCGGGGGGCGCGTTGTACGTGTGCCGGATGTTGGAGAGGACCTCGGCCGTGGGCTGGGTCTCGCTTGGGATCGGCGGGAGCGGGAGGGCGTGGCTGATCACGCCCACGCCGAGCTTGTTCGCGCTGCCCTCGCAGCCTAGGGCTAGGAGGCGGCGCTTGCCGGTCTCTGGGGGTGCTGCTGCTGCTGCCGCGGGAGACATGGTGATGTATGTGTGTTGTGGGAGGTGGGTTTGGCGGTGGTGCAAGCGCGGAAGAGCCCCAGTGGAGGGAGGTGGGCAGCTCTTTTTTTTTGGCCTGTGCTTTAGGTTTTGGCAAGTCGTTCGTTCGCCTGGGGCAGCGGGCCGACTCGTTTGCCCGGTGGTGCTAGGAGGGCTCGGGAGCAAAGTGCCAGCGTGCTTGTCGACCAGTTCTGGTGCAGGCGTGTGTGGTGGTGGTGGTGGTTGACATTGTTGAAGAAAAGTGGACGCGGGGTTAACGTCACGGATCGGCGACAGGCATTTCTGCAGTCCCATTCGGCGCCGAAAATCAGGGGTCCACAGCAGCTTTGAACAGGGGTAGGCCTAAGTTCTTCGGACTGGCATTCCTTGGCAGCCAGAGCTGATGTTACCTTACCCTAGGGGTGCCCGTTCACTCGGGTCAGTTTCCTACTATACTCTTATAGTAACCTCGTGTAGAAAACCTGGGAACACTTATATCACCCCAACCCTGTCGCCTTTCTCAGTCCGGGTTCTTTTGGCCCTCGCAACCTGTAGACCTGGGGACTAGGACCAGACTACTCATTCGCCTTGCTTTCCAACGCCTTGCTCTCCTTCGTCTTGGTCTCCTTCGTCTTGGTCTCCTTCGTCTTGGTCTCCTTTGTCTAGAGGTATAGACGTGTCCTTTACCACAAGCCGGCCGTCCTGCATTTGCTTGCCATGGAAGTCCTTCACAAGCTGCTCTACCAGCACCTTCGTCGGGACTGAGATCCAGATACAAGCTCCACAACCACCCTTACACTCGTTGAACCAGTCCGCCCAGGTGCTGTTGCTATGGCAGATCCTCCTACCCACAGCGTTAGGCTCATACGCAGCAAAGATATCCCAGAGGTCGAGGCCCCTGCATCTTCGATACTCGCGCGGTGTCGGGCAGCACCCTGTTTCCATTTTGATATTGGCGATGAACGGAAACAGCTCAGCAGGCTGTGGTCGCCTGTTCCATATTTTCCTCCTCGTCACGGTTGTTGGCCCGGGCTTGATATACTCCTGTACTGTAAGTTTCTCACCAGCCCTGAGTTTCCTTGCAATACCCACGACCACTACAAGGGTACGAGCTGCATCATGTGAAGATTTGTGTTTTGGGAGGCGTTTCGAAGTACCACCATGACATAAAGCCTTATGTCCAAGAGCCACTAATGTCTCACCAAGGGAGTGAGAAGTACGCCTGGGAGTATTCTCATCTGTGCCTCCGACAGTGATAGTGATCTTGCTGGCAATGGCCTGGATGTCAGTCCACCAAGAAAATAATGGGAAAATCTTTGGGAATAATCGTGAAATAGCTCTCAGGTCCGCACCAGCATTGAAAAGGATCAAGGCTAGCTTGTTTCCTAGTTTGTCTGCATCCCTTTTTGTCTGCTGTAATATCTTGACAAGTTTCTCTTCAATCTTGTCAACCTGAAGAATTTCCTCGGATCCGAACCGTAAAGGTTCAAAATCTTTGACTGGTAATGACCCTTGAGTTGGGGTACCAAAATTATGGATGTAAGCTCCATAATTCACGAGGCTAGCAACACCTTCGTCTAATGGTCTGTCGAGGTTGGGAAAGGTAGGTAGGATGGCAATACCAACATCAACAGCAGTTTCTGATTGATGGTTGCCAATATCAATCGCAACTAGGGTTGATTTGCTGACTTGGTTGACAAGATTCTCAGGAGTACAGTCCTGGCTGTACCAGAACTTCTTCAGTTCGGGCCTTCTTTGGAAGGATTGGGCCAGGCTCGTATTCTTGCCGGAATTGAACCAGACCCTAGCCTTTTTCCCTTCTCCAGTTGTGAAATATGACAGGTCCTGCTCAATTTTGGCCTTTTCAAGCCTCTTCTGAAAACCATCCATCGTGGGTATCGCCAGTGTTGCCTAGGCTTCTGGGCGTACGCTCGAGGGCAACGTAGTTGGTGTTAAATTCGGTTGATCAGTTGTAATCGGTGAGTCTCAAGGTTGTGTGGTACGCAAAGTAGGGATCAACGCGCTAGACTTGTGAGTGGTTTAGAAGGGTTTGGTGATTTGCGACAAAAGTCTGCACTGTGACTTGCATATAGAGAAATTGGGGCAATCGCGCCTGGAAAGTCTAATAGCGTGGTTGGTTTAACGGTCTATCGTTGGTGCGAGACGGTTTTCTAATGGTGTGTGTTGAGCCAGGCCGCCAGACTTAATGCCAGGGTCTACGTACTTATTGCTCGAATTGGTTCTGCTGTGTCAGTTGGTTCTGATTCCGGAGTCCTTATGCCTGAGGTTATACCCTCTTGTTTCGGGTCCTGATAGGATTCCATGCGATCCCCCGAAACCGTCTGAGGAGTTCTCCCTGTATGGGGTGCGTGTGTGTTCAGCTAGATCCCTTGAAGGATGGAGGCTGTTCTATAGGAGAAAGGGATTTACAAAGTAGCTGGTTAGAAGGGTATTATGTGGGTCAACCTAGGGAAGGCTGCCTTGTGGACACTTAATTTAGAAGAGGGTGAATAGTAGGATGCCTCGATGGTTCCATGATCAAGTGCTCATTCATCATGCGGTTGCGTCATGGATATGAAGTAAATCTTGTGAGATCGGAGATTCGCCATCGAGAAAACAGAGGGTACACCTAGAGGAGATTTTCCGATAAGACCTTATCCTGTGGGAGGTTGCCCTTAAGTACTGTAGGAGGCTGTCCTTAAGTACAACAGGAGGTTATCTTGTAGTGAGGTTATCTTATAGGAGGTCATCTTATAGGAAATTGTTCTGTAGAGGTTATCCTATAGAAAATTATCCTACCTAGGTATAGAAGGTTACCCTATAGGAGGTTGTCTTATAGGATGTTATCCTGTGGAAGGTTGTCCTGTGGGAGGTTGTCCTGTGGGAAGCTGTTATATAGGAGGCTGTCTTGTAGGACCTGGTACTGTGAGAGGTTATACCATAGGACTTGTAGGTGATGAGGAAAGAGGTTATACGGGTATACCATCCGTTTTTGCGGGTGTGAATCTTCTGATCTCAATCTTATTCTAAAAGTTCTATAGAGGTATCTCTCGCTTCCCCCCGCCCCCCCCCTCATCGCTAGGGGAGCCCATTTCCCTGTTTTAGTCCAAGAACGTAAACAGACTGGTATGTAGTACGTTCATTGCCCTGGTGGCGTCCCTAGCGTCAATAACACATGAAATATTAATCTCACTCGCTCCTGCACACAGTCAAAGTTAGCAACGCTCCTTCCCTATCCAATATACGGACCTTTAAACACGGCCCTTGAAAAGCACAGCCCCTTAAAAAGACCAGGTATCAGACTTACCTTGTGAAATCATCTCAATGTTGACCCTATGCTCTCCCAACGTCGTGAACATCTTGCCAGCAACACCAATCATGTTCTTCATGTCGGCGCCCACCAGGCTGAGGATGGCCATGCCGTGCAGGACGCTGACGTCGCCGCAGTCCTCGAGCTCCTGCCGGGCCTTGTCGAACATGGCGTCCTCGGAGTTGGGCAGGTGCACGGCCATGGAGACGTGGACCTCGGATGTGGAGATGAGGTCGACCGAGATCTTGTAGCTGTTGAGGATGGAGAAGACGCGCGCGAAGAAGCCGTGCGCGATCGACCTCTTGTTGGAGTGCACGTTGATCACCGAGATCTTGTCCTTGATGGTCACCGCCGTCGGCCGCTTGGGCGTCTGCCGCGTGACCAGGTTCACCTGCGAAGGGCGCGACCGTGTCAGCTGCTGGCCCGGCGCCAGCACCGGGTCCGGGACCACGATGGTGCCCTGGCCGCGCGGGTTCTTGACGTTCTTGATCCGCACGGGGATCGGCGGGTCCGCCTTGATCACCTGGTCCATGGTGAGGTGGTGGATGACCTCGGACCCGTAGAAGGTCAGCTCTGCCGCCTCCGATGGCGTGATGGACGACAGGAGCCTAGCTGTGGGAACCTTGGTAGGATCCGCTGTGAAAATGCCGTCCACCTCCTTCCATACTTGGAGCTCGTCCGCCTTCATCCCTACTGCTACCAGGGCAGCGCAGAGATCTGTGTATCCACGCCCAACGTCACCATCCATAAGACTTCCTGGAACGTTGCCGAAGAAGCCAGTGATGACAGGTACCCTGTCCTCACAAGCCTCGATCTTGGCCCGGAATGCCGCTGCAGCGTCTCGGTAGAAAGAAGCGTCCAGACGCCCCGCACTGTCGTTGTGAAGCACATCGGCCAGGTCCACATACTCAGCCTCCACACCCTGCCCATATAGTCAGCATGATTGCTTCAAATACTCGGCCATGCCAGTCTCGGTAGTAGGTACGCACCCGGTCCCTTAGCACATATGCCATAAATCTGCAGCTCAGACGCTCGCCAAAGCTCACGACCCGGTCCTTGGATCTTGAGTTGACCTCTAGTTTGAAGCGCTTCGAGGCGTGTATGTACTCAATGAGCTCCTGGCACTCATTTTTGATGTCCTCTTTTAGGGACTCCTTGAGATCAGGCGTATCGAGGACCGCCTCGGCGGCAAACAGGTGATCATCGCAGATTTCCTGGATGAGGCTCTTCGCCTCCTCCAGCAACTCTGTCTGAGTGTTCTCTATGCCGACTGCGGCGTCGATATTCCTGAGCCTCCTATACACCTCAAGCAGTCTTCACGCCCAGGAATTGGTCAGCCACCGAGTCCCATGAGGCTCTTGCGACAGTAGAGCCCAAGAGGCGCGGGGGCATGACTCACCGACTTGTGGTGCCAGTGGCCTTTTTTCCTGAGCTTCGCGCTGAGCAGACCACAGCAATCTTGTTGTTGGGCAGAGTGGCCCTGCACATGGCTTAGTGAACCTGAGGCTGAACAAGCCGGAGCTAATGTGAGACATACCTGATGATATCCTCTGCTATCTAATTTCAACGGCTGTCAGCTGGTCCTTGGCCGCCACGGAGCAGTTGAATAGAGGTCGCACCTTGTCTGGGAACTTCCCAATGCTTGTGCCACCGAACTTCTGGACGACCCATCCGTTGGGGCTGTCATTCTTGACCGTTTCTCTCATGATAGACGAACGAGAGGGTACGTGTGCTGAGGGCTATAAGTTGAGCCTGCGTGCGTAAAGATTGCCAATGTCACCAAAAATGAAAGTAAGGGATTACTCGAGCTGACTACAGACGTGGGAAAGGTGTCTTGGAGGATAGCAACAAGTGAGTGTATGAAGTCAATGGGCAGACAAAAATGGAGGTTGCAGGATTGAGTCAACGGCTGTGGAGCGACTGGTGACTCGACTGGGAAAGTAGGCCCTGGAAGCGAGAGAGAGAGAGGCGGAAGGTGCACGGCGCCGTCACGTTAGTGTATCGACGATGCAGTGCATGTGGGATGTCACGGAGCGGGTCAAGATTCCAAGTCTAGGAATTGGGACTTCGTCTCGCTGAAATGGCCCGTCATACTCCAGTTTGGTGTCCCAGAGGTGGCCCTATTCCTAGGCTACGCTACATACATAAGGGCAGATACATGCTCTGGCGTAGCGCACTGTAAAAATCGGAGCGGCCGGTGGGGTTGGCGGGTTTTCTAATAGCAGGTTGTTTAAGTGCTCTGCGTGGCTATTAGTGGGGTTCCCTTGCCGACCCCGGAGTTCGGTACCTTGGTACCCTGGGCCACACTGCTAGATCCCTGCCCGAGCCGCAGCCCTCTGCTGGTTCTTGATTACATGCAGGCTGACTGGCTGGGTGATCAGGTCAGGTCACTTCGGTCCAGTCCACTGAACTGATGCTGCAACGCCATCAGTCAGCGAGTGTACTTCTGTCTGGTTCTGTAAGTCATGTGCAGACTGCTTCAACAAATCGCCAAATAGATCTAGTACCGAAAGTGCAGGTTTCAGACATCAGTCTAAATCAGAACCTTATATGCGAGCGAACGGTTGGCACTTGCATTCAACATTGGGTATGACTCCTCGCTCCCCTATAGAGTGGTGTCTCGTAGAACACGAATTGTCTAATATGGTTTGAGCGCCGTCGGAAGCTGGTCTCGATTCGTCTAGCCTATAAAGCTGCCATGAGACTGTTCATGCTTCTCGTCTGTGTCACAACCGTATTCTAAGCCTACTGTGTTGGTTTTGTATGATATCTGAATGGGCTTCAGCGTTTTCTGCGGGAGGGTACACATGTACAAGGCCAACGACCGAGGCTAGGCCAAGTAGATACAGCTAATAAGAGCTGGGGAAGATACAGGACAACTCATGTCAGGTTTATACTAAACTGCTTATCCTATAGGAGGTTCTCCTACAAGAGGTATCCTATAAGAGGTTGTCCTATAGGAGGTATCATACCTCGGTATAGGAGGTCGTTCTATAGGAAGTTGTCCTGTAAGAAGTTGTCCTGTCAGAAGGTATCGAGGAAGAGGTTGTCCTATACGAGGGTGTCCTATGGGAGGTCATCCCATGGGGCTCGGACGTATCCTCTGTTTTTGCGGGTGCAAATCTCTGATCTCAAGATCTATAGAAGCAAGTACACGTATCAAAGAGAACCCGCACTCCTTCTATGGTCTGATGTTTTTAAGTTTTCTCGGTGGATCTGAATTCTTGGCGACCCTCTCGATTTCCAGAGAGCTGTACACATAAACGCCGGATCCCAACTACAGTCTTGACTCGAGTGCTATCTCGTCCAACCATCCCATCACTCCAACATACTCTTCCGCAGACCCTTATGTCAATGACTGACAATTGAATAATTTATTTTTTTTTCAGTCTCCCATTAAGCATTCTTTCCCAGCAAATGTTGCACCAGGCTGTCGATCATCGGGTCGCCGTAGCACAAACCCAGGCACGTGATACCCTCATTCCTTTGTCCGCGGCGTCATGTACACGTATAGCGGGGACTTCTCCCAGAGCAGGTAGATCTTCTGGCGGCCCAGCCAGTCCCTGCTCTCGTCGGCCAGCCTGAGGTCGAAATTCCACAGCACACGTGCGAGGATGATGCGCATCTCGATGTAAGCCAGGCTGCATGTGTTCACCCCACGTCAGCACTAGTGTAACCACCAACAGGCGCATACATACACGCAGCCGTATATAAGAACGCCACGCCAGGAATCAGAGAACACCACTTACTTCTTTCCAATACAATTTCTTGGTCCAATTTGGAACGGCTGGAAGACGTCCCTGTTGTCTGTCGCGAATTCTGGGTCACCGAGCCACCTCTCCGGACGGTATTCTTCGGGCTTCTTGAAGAACTTCTCGTTATGATATAAGGCATAGTGGTATTGCGAGACCACCGTCTGCAGAGGGTGAGGCATTTGTTAGCAAAACTCAAGTCCAGAACCTGGTGTAGCCGGGGAGTACTCACGTCTTCTGGGACATAGTGGCCAGCGATGGTTGCACCTCCCTTCGGTGTCTGACGAGGAAGGCCAAGTGGCGCGGGTGGATACATCCGGAGAGCCTCATCCAGGCACGCAAGCATATACTGCAGGCTGCTCACGGATGTGAAGTCGATTTCTTCCTCGGTCTTGAACGTCGACCGGACCTCCTCTGTGAGCCTTCGCAGGGCCTCTGGGTTTGTTGTGAGAAGGTACGTCGCCCCTGAGAGCAAGGTCGCTGTCGTCTCAGACCCGGCAATAATCAAAAGGCTGGCGTTCATCTGCAATCTCCCGACTGATTTTCAAAGTCAACATCAATAAATGGAGACAAACTGGGATAGTGGATAGCTGGTTCCAGTAAACCACTTACTGTCGAGGTTTAGCTCGTCCTTCTTCTTCAACAAACCCTCGATCAAGTCATTCCGCTCAGATCCCAGATCCATGCGCTTCAGAAGCTTCTCCTTGGTCAATTTTAAGCTGCATGGCGATAGTTCAGTCAACATTCTCTGAGACTTTCTACTAGATCCACAGAGATCTACACAGACAAGAGGGCGCAGAAAGGGGAACATAGCATCCAATGCACCACTTACTGTTCTTCTCTCGTCTTCATCCGGGACTTCGGGATCATCTTCATCAAAGCTGACTTGATCCACGGGAAGAACCCGGCCGACTGGAATAGTGTTCCAATCTTGATGCTCTGGAAGATCATGGCGATCCAAGGGTGGTACTCCCCGGACTGGAGACTTCCGAAGGGCTCACCAAAGGCCAGGTCGCCAATCACGTCGAAGGTCGTGTAGTTGTACCAGGCCACAGCGTCAAGTGCTCGCTTGCCATCATCACACCTCGCGTGCAGTTGCTTGATGAGAAGATTCACGTAGTCGATGATAATCGGCTGCTGGTCTCTCACTGTACCTATTTGTTAGCATCCTGCCGGGGACAGGAAACCGAGCGAGAGAAAAGCGACGGGAAGTTAACTTACTACTCCGATCACTAAACCCATGGGCCAGCTGGCGACGGAGCCGTCCATGCTCCTCGCGAGGAGCATTCACAACAGTCGGCGGCTCTGCGCGAGTTTCCGGTCAGCACCCTCCACAAGGAAAACCTCACCAGCAACGGGTCAAGGAGCCATCAAGGAAGTCAGGGGGATCACGCACGGTCTTTAAGGACATTATACATCTGCGGCGCCTTGGACATCTCAGGCTCACCCGGGCCCCGGTGGCCCATGATGTCCTTCCACGCCTGCGCGTTGGCGAACACGAGCTCGTTGGGCGCGATGCGGACGACCTCGCCATACTGCCTGTGCAGCTCGAGGATGTCGAAGGGCAGCCGGCCCGTTACGAGGCGGTAGCAGTACGGGACCCGCGACGCGGCCATCCATTTCGGGCCGGGGTACTTGCGCAGCGGGTGGAGGAAGATGTTGTAGACGACATGGCTCAGGAGGTAGGCCACGAGCTGGGGAGCCGGGCGGGCCGGCGGGGGTTAGCTGCGGGATGATGATTCCGGGGCTCATGGACGGCCGGGGATTTTACCCGAATGGGGCCTTTTGTTGTCTGGACTGACTCACCGAGAGCGAAGCTATCGCGAACAGGTTGCCAAGGCTCAAGCCCGGGGTGGTGAGGCCTATGACAGCCATGGTGGCGTCACTACTTCTGTTCGTATCAAATGCGATTTCACTGAGTTGTTGGACTTGTATCTCAAATCGACATCAACAGGAAATGAGAATTAAGTTTGGGTAGGGCAATGTTTCCCCGCATGAAATAAATGGACGGCAGGTTCTCTCCTTTTTTCTGTGTATCGAGTGATGCTGTCTCGAACGGATTTCACGGGTGTAATTCAGCCCGGATTTCGTATTCGCTATATAATCATATTATCACATAGTATATGACGAAACAAGCCAATGTACTGCATCAACAGGGATTCCACAGGACAACCACATGTTGGGCGAAACAAGCCGGGCAGTGGAGGACAGGGAGGTAGCAGCCAGAACTGGGCCCGCACCCGCTAGCGATCGCTTGGAGGAGACGACGATCCTCTACTGTGGTATTTTTATGGAGGGGGATTTCGGCGGGGACAGCTCCGGCAATTCCGCTACCACGACAGTTAAGCTTGTGGGCTGTTGAACCGGCCAAAGAAACGTAGAGGGTTACGAATCTTGTTCTTGCACAATATGCGTGCAGGCGCTGAGCCGGGACGAGATCTCGCCGTCGCCCGCACCCCGCTCTACTCGCGGGCCCTGCATAACTTCCCCCGGCTTTTGCATAACTTCCTCGGGAGGCGGTCTCCCCGGCCAGCATTGCTAGGCCGGCAGGCGGCTGCGGATGGTCTTCGGCGCCGAGGCCTAGCTCACTTACGTCGATTGCTGTCACGGCCACTGTCCACGGCGGTACTTAGACTGGGCTCTGGATTCGGTATTTTTATTTGGCTTCGGTACTTTTATGCATGACTGCGTAGAAGTGCAGGAGACTGACCGATCTTGGGCCGGATTTCATACCTGCAGCTTCAACACCAGAGTCATGGTCAATCGTCGACGATGGCTGTGCAAGTTCCACCTTGGGTTGGCGGCGTCATCGCGCCGACCCTTTGCGCATGTGGTGAGCTTGAGCGGACAACCCGACGTCGCGAATTCCGACGTTGGGGCATTTCTTGCGGCACGGGCGGTGCGATCCAAATTTGCACAAAATTCAGAAAGGTGGGTAGGACAGACGCCGCATGCGATTGATTCAAGTCTTGTTATTGGGAGGGGCCAAATTAGGCCGGCAGGATAATGTAGGCGCTGGGTTAAAATCAACCTCAGTCGCATTTGTGCAACCTCAAAACAGTCCTCCAACCAGACTTGGATAACCGCTCAGGAGCTTCGCCCTCCAGTCGGTCCCGACGAAGCTCAGATGCAATACCTCCCAGCGACAGTTCGGCGACATTCCGGCGACTTTTCCAGCTATCCCGCCGAAGGTAAGCCCAGAGAGGTGTATGAGCACGAGTTTGTCGCATGGCTTCAGATCGTTATATCCATCTTTGCAATTATTATACCATTGCATATCACGTCGCTTAGAATTGGTCTGCGCGTCCAGATCAGTCAGCCACGTCGTCACCATAGACGAACAGGGGTAGCAGCACTCACCCAGGGTCATGCTCATGCTAACATCCGTGTTCTCGACCATCTTGGAGAACTCCTCAAACGATATCTTGCCGTCCTTGTCCAGGTCCGCCTCCATGATGGTCTTGTCGACGATCTGTTGCAGCTGCTGGTCCTTGAGGTTGGAGCCGACCATCATCTTGAGCACGATGAACAGCTCGCCGTTGCTGATGTACCCGTCGCGGTCGATGTCGTAGACTTTGAAGGCGAAGCGGAGCTTCTGCTCCTTGTTCCCCTTGGAGCTGAAGGCTGACAGGCCCGACACGAATTCCTGGAAGTCGACGTTACCACCTCCATCCTCGTCAAAGATGGCAATCATTCTGTATGAGACTGGATATCAGCGCTTGTTTCGCACGTGGGCGAGCTGAAATTGGACGTCTGGACGTCCTCGTAGGCATGGGAGGTTCGATGCATACCGTGTCGCAAGCGGGTTGGAGTTGATCTGAGGAAGGCTGAGGAACTCCTCGCGCTCGATGGTGCCAGAGTTGTCCTAGAATAGTTGTACGACGACGTCAGTGGCTTGCTCGTTGAATAACATAGACTCGGCCTTGCTTGTAGTAACTCACCTTGTCGAGCTTCATGAACCGCTTCCTAAGGCGGTCCACTTCCTCTCGATCGACTGCAGTCGAGCCCGGTCAGCAGTGATTCGTGGCTTACACCGTCCCATGATCACGAGCGGTCGGGACGGCACGACAGACGCTTCGGTCAGATGCACGTACAGTTGGTACCCTGGGCAATGTTGTCCAGGACCGAGCTGGGAGTGTTACCCATCTTGTCGGACTCGAGCAGCGCAGCGGCGAGGGGCTCAGGGGTATTGTCGCCGAAGCTGTTGGTTCGGTCGAGGCGTCTGGTCTCGAGGCGGCTTCCACTGGCGCTCGCGCTCGCACTCGAACGGGGTCCTGGTCGGTTCGGGGGTCCTAGATGTCCCACTCGCCGGTTCGTAAGGTTGAAATGGCTTGTTCCGAGAAAGGAGGGAGGAAAGGGAGCGGAAGTATAGGTTCAATAAGCAAGCGGTGGTTCAGCCCAAGAGGCATGGATAAGGAGACATGCCTCCGGTGGGGGGTGTCCCTATGTCTGTTATCTTATCGCGTGGCGCCTCACCGGTTCACGTTAGCGTAGGGTAGCGGAGGCTCTTGTATTGCTGTATACAGACAGGGTCCTTTGTACCTATTCAGCCTTATTACTGTGTCGGCACGGAAAACGTTGGATGCATGCTGGTCCCCAGCCAACAGCTACATTTAGATGCATCCAAGTATAAATATAGGACTTCCTCAGAAATCAGAGAGGCATTTCACTGTACTACGTTACCTGCACCATGATACAGGCTTGCATGTGGTGCCAATAACCAGAAATACTAGGACTCATCAGTGGTCTGGGTGCAGAACCCATGAAACTCCATCCCAGAATCGCGTTGGGACAGATTGCCTGCTTTGTGATGGATAACTGATTTGACTGCAAAAGTAGTGCAGATGTGTTAGGTGGGGTGCAGGGACCTGGTCATACCACTCAGGATCCCCTAATGCCTCTGCACAAGTACCATACCAAAAAGTTCTGATTGCGACATGCTGTATGAACAGACTGATGCACCTACCAAAAGTTCATTGCTGTGGCGCCCATCTCCAATGTCAGTCACTTTTCTGAGTGGACGGACACAGTCACTTGGGAGATTAATTGGAAGAAAAGAGATGAATCCGTCATGTTCTAGTCACAATTGGGCAACTAGCCCCAGGGGTCTTTGTCCTGAAATTGCCGCTCCTGTTCACTGCTTAGGGTACCTAACAGGGCAGGCCAGCACCTGAGGGAGGCAGGGTAGTTAGTGCTAGTGGTGCTAGGCGTGCTTACGTGGGGGAGGCATCCTCTCCAAAACATTCAATTTCCAGCACCCAGAGGGAGGCGGCGCAAGGGTCCAAGCCAACTGGCCCTTACCCCGTTTTTTCTCCGGCGCAGCCTAGACAAGCAACAAACAGGCAAAGTTTTCACATCGGTACAGCGTCAGCAACGCGCAGCACCAGCCCGAGTTTACCACCATCGAAGCGGCCCCACGACCACGGTTTTCCATCAAAAAAAATCGAGTGGCCCTTTTCGCATGATTCAGGCTATCATAAGGTCGAATTTTTTGGCCAAAATCCCCCATGGTTGATGGCTTTTTGAGCGATCCAACCCCCGCCTCGTCACTCCCAACTCTCCGCCCTCACCCCACTCTTTAGCGATGAACTCCCGCAAGATTCGCATCAAGAAACTCAACGTCAAACAGCCACTTTCCATCCTCAAAGAGGACGAGATCGATGCAACTGAATACGAGTCCCTTACCCAGGAACTCCAAGTCGCCACTGGAGTCGAGGCCGGCGAGGAAAATGTATGTATCACGTGACGTCACCACAGGTCGTATCACGTGACACCCCTCGCGACTACCTCCCTACCTCTGTCCCCCGTCCAACCCCTGCCCCTGCCCCCCAGTCTCACTCTACGTTGCCAAACAGGCTGTCCGTACATGAGAATCGCCTATTGACTTACCTGTAACAGGAATACCATTTACAAGTACTCTTGAAGACCGCAGGGTCCAAGGTTGACAATGAAATCCCTGTACCCCCACCGCAGGAGAGTTCAACCTCGTATGAGGAGCTCTATAGCCGGCCTTACTCAGAACCAGCTAGCTACGTGCGGTTTAGTCAAACAGTTGAGGAGTGTATCGGCTGCAACTATGACATGACCGAGGAGGATGATGCCTTTCTCAAGGAGTACAACGCGAAACGGCCCGCTGCCCAGCGGCTGTCTGAGGATGACTTCGAAAGGATTATGGAGTCTTTCGAAGATCAATCACATAATCAGACGCCGTTTGCAGCCGTCGACAAGACAATCCTCGAGTATGAAGCCATGGCCCATGAGCTCAACCTGCTGCTCCCTGCCAAGGTGGTGTCGCATTCAAAAGCCGTGTATGACCACTGGAAGTCGCGCAAAGAATCCATGGGTAATGGTCCAATCCTGCCGAGTCTCAAGTTCGAGACGTCGCAGGAGAGCGATGACCTGGACCCGTATGTCTGCTTCCGGAGGAGAGAGGTTCGACAAACCCGTAAGACGAGGGCGAGAGACGTTCAAAGTGCCGACAAGCTCAAACGCCTTCGGAGAGAGCTGGAGGAGGGCCGCCAACTCATCGTCCTGTCCAGGGAACGTGAAATCCTCAAGGGTGATCTTCTCCGGGCTGATAGGATGATATTTGAAAAGAGGGCCCAGGTGAAGGAAATGAAAGTCCGTCTGGGTATCAAGGGCGACGACGAAGACCTTATCAACCAGAAGGTTAGTTCAAACCGCAGATGCCCTCTGGTCTCACCTGCTAATACCATCCAGGCACCGCCCAAGAAGAAGCACTCAGAAACGCCAGCCGCACAGAGGGCAGCAGGTTCTGGGGCTATCCGCCTGCAGCAACCCAGACCGCTTGGTCCAGTCGAGGTGGAGCTGCCTCTGCTTGAGACCAAGCTCAACAAGCAGAATGAGGAGCTTCGTAGTGATATCATGACCAAGATCCAGAATCACCAGAACTGGAACAGGAATCATGTGGATCTCACTAAGAGCCCGCTTCCGCCAGTCGAAAACCATCAGCCGACTTTCAGGAAAGCCCAGGCTCAATATCTCCTGACACCTCCCGCAAGTAGCGCTTCAGGGGAGTCAGCCGGGGAGCCAACCCCGATGGATCTTGACGACGGCATCCCTTCCGCGATGTTTCAATTCAAGGGTGCGCCTGTTGATGAGAACAGCCCGCCGCAGCTGCTGTCGTATCGTCGGCGCGTGGGTCGGCTGAACAGAATATGGATCGACAGGCGGAAAGAAAAGTCGGCAAGACCACCCCACCCCAGCCCAGAAACCGACCGATGGAAGTATGATCAAGATGAGAGCGACGACGAACAGCCCGTGTATGAGATCGACCCATACGACACAACTAGCATCAGGTTCAGGGCGACGATACCACTGTCCTTCCAAGACCCGCGGCGGCAACAACGCCAGCTCGAGGCTGCCGCCCAGGCCCAAGCCGCTGCAATACAAGCTGCCACAAATGGACAGCCGCACCAGCAGGTTCAGCAGGCTCAGCAGGCTGCGCCCAAACCCCCTCCTGTTGCTGTTGCGGTCAAACAGGACAGTTGAGCAGTGCAACTGTGTTCGTGATTTCTTTTCTCATCTCCAACTCCCATGGCAGTTATCCTTGGCATTGTATACCCCCTGTCTTTTTGGCTGGAAGAGCATTGGCGTTGTCGGCATTGGAGGTTGATTTTCGGTGGAGGGCTGATACTGGCGGAATGTATAAGTAAAGTTGTGGCATAGAGTTGCATGATCATGGTAGATCGGGGTCGGGGTCGACAAGGGAGGTGGCGGGATGGCAGGCCGGAACGAAGCTCGCCGTGACGGTGGGAGCCCAAATTACTAGACCAATGACAGCTCAGGCGGCATCCATTAATGCACACCTGCCAGTATAAATGTCCATCTTCGCAGCCGTATTTGCCTGCTTGTGACTTGTCGTTGCTAGAACACTCTGCAGAGCTGGGCGGTTAGAGTTTGGTCTCCATACGGTGTAGGGGCGAGCTTACCCCGTGAATTCACCCCGGTCATGTGCGGCACGAAGGCCGTCGATCACAAGTCACTGTGGCTGGCAGAGCTCACAGGCATTGCGCAGAAGGTGGAAAATAGGCTGGGAGGGCATTCTGGCGCTCATGAAGAAGACAAACCAGGCCAGACGTGAACGCGCGTGCGTTCGGAGCTCGTCACCAAATACCGAGGCCTCGACCCCGGCAGTGCCAGGCGTGCGACAGCGAGTCGGCCAGGGTGGAGAAGCTGTCGTCAAGCATGGCTGTCAGTAGAAATAAGAAACAAGCTCTCGAGAATCGATCATGGAGGTTTTGCAGCTGCCGCAAGGAGCGCCACTCTGTGTTCTGCCATCAGTACCGTAGGGTAGGGCCGTTGAAAGGACTGCGGTGGAAGGGGGATGGAGACAGAAGTAATTGTAAGCGAGAGGACCCATAGAGTTGACGACGGTGTGTGGGCTAGGATGGGTGCGGGTTGGCCTTGGCGCCAGAATGGCCGGGCCAGTGCACAGGCCTGACCCTCTCAGGCATTTCTAAGGGTCCTAGGCACAGCTGCCTGTCCACTTTGGGAAGTACCGCTCCGGGGTGGGGGAGATCATTAAGGCGACAGACATCATATGCGAACCCCGGCTCTTGCATATTTCTAAGTTTACACTTCAAATCATCGCAACCAACCTCGACTCAGTAGCGTATTTACTCCCTCTTTGCGCCACCTTTCCTCACGATTACAACCTCTCTCGCGAATACTCACTCTCCTGCCACCCAACAATCTCTGAAGACTACACACGAGAAGGATCACGATAAAACGTCACCATCCGACCCCGAACAGCCTCCGTCCTCCCACCAACACCACTGTCTAACGACTCAAGATGGGCCGCGCCGAAGTAGGCAGCACAAAATGGGTCTCGAACCAGGCCAAGTCAAAGGGCCTCGGGCGGCTACGATGGTACTGCCAAGTATGCGAAAAACGTAAGCATCACTTTTCACCTGTTACGAATACAACACTTCAGGACCCGTAGGACTAACTTCCCCATCAGAATGCAGAGATCAGAACGGGTAAGGAAGTTTTGAATCCAATCTCTGTCCCTTCAAGAACAAGCAAGCCCCATTTCCAGCCTCTACAGCAACGTCTTCACGGGCTGCAGGTTTCGTGGCAGGCCATGGCAGCCTTGTGGCCCACTCCTCGCCGTATCAGTATGAAGCCTCTTCTTTTCTTCTTTGACAGCTGACTTGGAATGGTGTAGGTTCAAGATGCACACGCAGTCCGAGTCGCACGTGCGGCAGATGCTGGTGGTGGGCGAGGACCCCAAGAAGGCCATCAACGAGTTCTCGAACCAGTTCAACAACGACTTCCTGCAGCAGCTGCGCACGGCGCACGGCACCAAGGCCGTGCTCATCAACCACTTCTACCAGGAGTACATTGCCAACAAGCAGCACATCCACATGAACGCCACCCGGTGGCCCAGCCTGACCGAGTACGCCAAGTACCTGGGCCGCGAGGGTATCTGCAGGGTCGAGGAGACGGACAAGGGCCTGCAGGTCGCGTGGATCGATAACAGCCCCGAGGCGCTCAAGCGCGCCGAGGCGATCAGGAGGAAGGAGATGCAGGACAAGGGCGACGAGGAGAGAGAGCTAAGGATGATACGGGAGCAGCAGAAGAGGGCCGAGAAGGCGGCGGAGGAGCGTGGGAGGGGCAAGGACACAGGGGCCGACGAGGATGAAGAGCCCGGGGAGAAGCAGGACCTGCAGCTCAAGGAAGGCGAGAAGATCCAGCTGTCGTTCGGGGTGCCGAAGCAGGACAAGAAGCAGGATGAGAAGAAGACCACGCCGGACACGGGCACCGAATCACCGAAACCGGAGGGAAAGGCCGCCGCAGAGACCGAGTCCGCGAATTCAGAGCCTGCGAAGCCGGCTGGTTTCTCGTTCGGCGCCAAACCACCACAGGCAAAGAATGTGTTTGCGCAAGCAAAGAAGAACGCACTGGCTGGTGGGACGAAGAAAGCAGTCAAGATCGAGCAGCCAAAGAAGATGAGCGAGGCTGAGAGGATAATGCGGGAAGAGCTAGACAGGAAACGGTCACGAGAGTCATCTGGAGGGGGAGCTTTTAACAAAAAACCACGTCTTGGTTAGACAAGAGCCTTTCGAAGCAACTATGATACCCATTTTTGTTTTCCACAAGCCAGGCCCTCACATCATAATAAGTCCTCCAAAAACGTCCACGATTAAAAGATATTTGTGCCTGAACAACATCAGCCAAACGCCCATCTGAGAACCCGAGGCGAAGCCACCTGAATACGTCCGCTTCTTCATTCATGACGGTGCACCAAGGCGTCCATCCCATCGTCGGGAAGGGTCCTTAGACGTTGAAGCCCTCGAAGGCGATGACGGCAAGACCTTTCTCGCCGGATGATGCGTCGAGAATGGCAACTCCCTTCCCATCAGGGGCCCCGCAATTGTGCTTGTGGTGCTTCCACTGGGCTCTCTGGCAGTCCTAAAAGGACAACCAATGTGTCAACGTTTTTCAGAGAGGAGAGAAGTGTAACGCCGGCCATACGCACCTTGTCACAGAACCACGCGGCAGCGATCTCGTTCTGGCACCCACCACACTTCATCAGAGTCTTACCCTCCGCTTTGATGTCGGCATTGATCTTTCCACAGCAGTGGCAGCTCGGCTCCTGGAAGCTCCTGGGTTTGCCAGCCTGGTAGTGATCCAGGGCCGCAAGGAACTGTCGCTTTCCAGGGCCGCGGAAATTGTAGTCGAGAGGACAAATCGTCTCGTTCTCGTGGCATAACATGTTTGGGACAATGTCGCGAAGATGTGCCAGTTCGGCCTCTTTGATAGTGGCTCCCAATTCCATCATGATGGCGGCAAGGATGACCTGCACGTATTGGTAATGGCGACAGATGAGATCGCAGGCATGTGAGGCGATAGCGTGGTACCTCTTGAATAGCTTGGATCCCATGCCAGAATCAAGCTTGTGAAGGATAAGTTGGTCCTGGTACAAGACTGTCAGGATACTGCCTAATTTGCGGGGAAAGATGCATGTCCTTTCGATGCTTACAATGGACTCCTCCACTTCACCCTGAAGCTGTTCGATGAGACCGTAGTGTTCGGCGTAGAAACTGGTGACGCCAAGTGGGCATGTCGCGAGCACTTTTTCCATGATGTGGGCAAGATGACGGTCGTTATCATCTGTAATATCCTTGGTGATCAGGATGGCGTAGTTGACGGCCTGGTCATGGCCAAAAAGGGCTGTGGGAAGGTTGAAAACACGCTCAGCTTTCCGGTATGCGATATAGCCATAGGCTGCTCCAAAGGACGGTGAGCTTACTTACTGTGTGCCCAGCGAGGCATGATGGTGGAAGTTGAGGTGGCTTTGGTCAGGGAACTTTCTGGTAATCAATCGACGTGCCGTTTGCACCGGTCGCACATCACACGCAGGTGAGCATGCCCAGGTCGCGGCCGAGAGGAATGTTGTGCTTCTGGTTTGAGAGCTGCTGATGCAAGCAGTCGAGAAAACATTGCGATTCGAAGAGATCAAAGTTAGTGGGGACTAATCAATGTTCCAAGGTTGTTGGAAGGAGAAGGAACGCCGTTCGTGCTGCTAGGGCAAGTGACTGACTGCAGTTGCTGAAGTTGATTGCCCTTTCTCTGCATTTGAAGTCAGGCACACAGGTACGTACTCGTTTGACTGAGCTTCCATGACAGTAATTAGTCCATCATCCAAATTGCTAGAGTTCCGAGTGCCAGTTGAAGACTTGTGCAAGAAGTTACTTTGGGTATGGCCTTGTTCTATTTTCTCTGGTGCTGGGTATCCAACAGGTCAAATAGAAGCGACCATTTGAGATCGAAGGCCTTCCTCCTCGACACTCGTCTTGCCACCCTGCTTCCCGCCTCAGAATCGTGGAATTGCCTGAGGCAGGACGTCTATTGTATCTCACAGTTATTCGGATTGACTTTGGCGACGGCCCAAGTTCCTTGCCCCTCTTTAAGGTCATCGAGAATTTTCATGTCATTTGGTGGTGTAGACCTCTACCTTCCAAGACCCGTTTCTTACCCGGGCCAGTCTTATTATTTCCTCATGCAACTCCAAAACGCCATGCTTTCCTCAACCCACGACGACCACACGTCGAGGATAGGTTTTGCCCTAGCCAAAGGATTCGGTCGCATCGGAGAGCGCACCTTCTTTCCTGTAGCTGAAAGACTATGTTCTTTTTCCCTCCTTGAAATCCGTGAAATATCACGATGCACTTGGCTCGCCACCAGAGCGAGCAGGAAGTCCATTCTTCAGCTCCTCCATCACATCAGAAGACAGAGCGGAACCCTAGTCCGCCTCCGTAGCACTTCCGTCGCGTCTGTGAAATTGCATACGTTTTAGCCAAATGTTCACCAACACCTTCTTCTTCAAGCCCGAGTCTGCGTCTGCATCGACCCCCCCCCCCCCAATCTCCAGGCTGACGGTTGTTGTTTGTAACTTACGGTATGTACCGAACCTTGTACTGCTCCTCCATCTGCGAGACCAGATCCTCGGGCAGCTGGCCCATGACCTTTGTGGCGTAGACGCCCTTGACATAGCCGTCCAGCCGCTGCCACTTTGCCACCCAGCTCTTGCTCGGCTCGGCCAGCGTGATGAGGCCCTCGAAGACGGACGAGGTGCAGTTGTCGACCTGCTCGTCGCTGCCCGCGAGGCCGAGGAACTCTTCGCAGTTGGGGCATCCTTCCCTCTTGAAGCGCTGCAGGGACACAGAAAGTCAGCACACAGAACCAATCGCGATCCAGGGCGGTTGTGATCGCAGCCTTGGTCAAAAGCTTGGGAGTCGAGATGGACGTACGCTTCGCAACATCACGATCGAGCAGACCATGCATGCGCGCAGCTGGCGCATCTGGTTTGGCTGGACATAGCTTCGTGACATCTTTCCGTGGCGATGGGCTCCTTGGCTAGTAGGGTGGCTGGTCCTTTCTTGGACGTTGGTAGGAGAAAGGGTATGGTGGATATTATAGCCTGGAGGCCACTGCGTTGGGACCTGTCGATCAGCAGCCAGACAAAGAGTTGCGCCGGCAGGCACGGCGACTTATCACTGAACTTATCGGGGCCCCCTTTAGTGAATATTCATTTCCTTATTCTGATATCAAACTCGCCATCTCCCCCCCACCAATCCGTCAGACAGCATCTCATGATTCCAGAATAAAAGATTCGAGACGTGATCAAAACAAGATGGAAACTCAGACAATGGACGTCGATGAGCCCATCCGGAAAATCCTTGCCAAATCTTCGGGCAGGAAGTCATCAAAGTCTCACGAGATCTATTCCACAACCATCAAGACCCCGACCTACGCATACGCTCACTTGGAACTCATCACCACCGCCAATTTAGTTCTGGATGAACTCCAGCTCCGCTCTTACCTTACTGCCGCATTGAAGCAGTTCCTCGGCGCTACGGGCTCAGGCATGCCAATCGACATTCTCAAAGTGCAAGAGAAAGAGTCCTGGGTGCGGGTCCTTCGTCAAGACCTAGGAGCCTTCGCAGCCGCTCTGACTGCCTGGTCAGGGGCGGGAAACGCAACGGGGTTTATCATCCGAGCAGCCGGGGACTGGCTCGGCGCACTTGTGGGACGTCATGACCAGAGAAAGCTTTGGGGAGATTCATAAGCCTTTGCTTGCTGTGCGAGAAGAGGTATCTTTTTATTGCCTAAGGATTCACAAGGATACAAGCTACTATCCTAGTGGTGTCTCCCGATACTGGCCATGCCATCACATCAGGCCAACATAACTCTGGCGCTCTGCTGCGTGTCCGGTCTTCGCCTCGAGGCACAAAGCTTTTCGACCCGCCATTTTGACGGACACGAGCCCCGAGCGCATTTCCCACCAGAACCAAACGCCGCCCACAACCAAACAATCCAACTCCCGAACATGCTCTGTAGTTCGTTTCTATATCCAGGTCTACGCCCGATATGATCTAGAGATTTTTGGCTCACATCAGAGACGACATGATGGAGCTGTTGGCATAGGCCTGTGTTGTGTCAGCAGTGGTTCGCAGTGTGGGGTGGAAGCTTCTGCCGGAACACCTACCATCGGCCGAATATTGGGGTGAGGAACAGCATCGAACTTCTTGAAGTCGAGCTTGTAGTCGGGACCGATATTGATGTAAGCGCCCTTGTTCTCCGTCATGTCACAATACTTCGGAGCCGAGAACACTAGAGCTAAAGTCAGCATCTTGATAGCGCACAAATTGAGCACAGCACCTACCAGTGATACACTTTCCGTCATGCTCTTCTTCGTAGCCTTCCATGCGAACTTCGTGGCTTCTGATGATGGCCTCCAGACCGTTCTTTTCGCAGAACCGTTTCGTGACATCAGGTCCAAATTGCATACCGACGCCTCGCTTGCTGGGTCCGCGACCAGGCTCAGTCTGCGGGTCTGTCCACAACATCTCCATCATCAGGCCAGCCTGCCCGGGCTGCTTCTGCTGGTGGCGGTTCAGTTTTCGGATGTCATCCAGGGTGACATTGTCATCGGAGAAGAGACCGCCGTGAAGCACAAAGTATTTGTCGCCAATCAGCGTTGCCAAGGGAAGCGCAGAGAAGCTTTCGGAGAAGAGCTTGAAAATGCGCTCGTTGTACTTGGCCTTGCATTCGCCCTCGAAACCATAAACCTTGTTCATGTCGTCTGTCTCGTGGTTTCCACGGTTCAAGAAGAAGGCATTGGGCCTGAGCCACTTGTTGGCGTAGAGCAGCAATGCAATCTCGGTCGACCAGGAACCACGGTCAACAAAGTCGCCGTTGAAAAGATACCAGTGCTTTTCGCTGGGAGTTCCGTTTAATCTGAAAAGCTCCATAAGATCAAAGTATTGGCCTGGTATACTGTCAGTTGCTGTTTTCAGAACCAAGACACCAATATGATAAATTGACGTACCGTGGGTGTCGCCACAAACTGTCAGCTGAACATCGTCGGGAATCTTAACCTCCACCATCGTCGGCTCGTCGTAAACCAGCTTTCGGACGGCCAATATGATCTGGTAGACATATTTCCTGTGTATCTTCTTGCCGTTTTTGAACCGCTCTGTCATGTCATCAATAAACTCCTGGGTCATCTCCTCACCGAGCTTCACGCCGTCGTAGTCTGGCTCCACGGCAATCGAGGCGACATCAAGACCTTCTGCAGCCGAGGGCGCATCGGTGACCTCGATAGCCGCGAAGAAGTCGTACTGGCGCACGATTTTCTGGCACTCAACGAGCTTGAGCTTGGCATCTTTGTTCCCTGGGTCAATCTGCGTGCATGTCTTGAAGTCCTTGAGGGCGTCCTTCGGTCGGAGCACGGCGGCATGGGCGATAGCACGTCGGTAATAGGCCTGTACAGTAGGGCGCTGTTAGCCAAGGGAGATCTGGCAGGCGCAAGGCATCCTGGAGCTTTGCAAACCTTGACAAAGCCTGGGTTCAACTCGATAGCCTTGGTCGCATCCTGGATTGCGTAGCCAAACGCTTCTGTCTTGAGGTAGGCCTGTCATTGGGAATACTATGTTAGTCACGCGAGCACCACAGGGAGCCGACTTCGGGTCGAGTCTTGTCGTGGGATTCGCACCTGCGCTCGATTCGCGAAATACGTCGGCTCTGTGTCGTCAATGTCGATCGCCTGTGTGTAGAAGTCTATGGCGGTGGGCCAGTCGTGCTTCTTGAAGGCATCGTTGCCCTGGTTCTTGAGGGCAACGGCTTTTGCCTTGTCGTCCTCTGACACTGCCATGGTATATGTCTTGGTGGCCGGCGCTTATCGTGATATGTCACTTGCTCTGAAGGAGGGGCAAAGATTGACAGGGATGGAGAGATGGCTGAAGGGTTGGACAAGTCCCAACGAGGTAAGGAGGACAGGAATTCAAGCAGCGCGTGTGGCGTTCTTGGGAGAATGGAAAAGGGAAGTCCAGGCTTAATCCAGCCAGGCAGCGCTCGTTTTGCAAGCTGCACGAGGCGAATTTCGTCCACCTATAGAGGTAAGCTTGCAGCAGTCGAAACTCGGAGACGTGCAGACTGCAAATACCTATTGCAGGGGTCCTTCGGCACCGATCCCCGGCGTTCGAAGCACTTCTACATACAATCTGTTTGTGCACAGGGATTCCCCGCGATGACGCTAGCCCGGAGCACTACCTCAGCCGACCTCAACGTTAATTTGGCTGGTCGGTGCCTGGGCCGCCACTTATGACAGGTACCTTTCAGAAAGTATCCGCCTCCCGAGGCCTGGCCGCAACACGATCTGCCCACCCGCTCTTTGTAATCTCTGTTCCGCAAAATAACATCCACCCTCCTTCAATCAGACACCCGTCGCATCGATCAGCGGCGCACTCGCAAGCATGGCGAGCCCGGGCTCGACGTCCTCCGCCCTTGTGCGCAAAAGGGCTGCGGCGGAGATGCAACTGATGCCTCCGCCTCCACCAACAAAGAAGATAAAGAGGCCGAAACAAGTTCTCGACGAGGAAACCTACACAGACGCCCTGTCGAAGATCATCGCGCGCGACTTCTTCCCAGGGCTCCTGGAGAGCGAGACACAGCAAGAATACCTCGACGCATTAAACTCGAACGATCCCCAATGGATTCAGAGTGCCGGCCGCCGCCTCAAACATGTCATGACTCCAGGTCGGCAAAGGCTGAGACGACCAGTGCAGACTCAGTCAGGAGGTCAGACTCCAGTGGGCGCTGTAGGCGACACGCCCATGTCCACCATGTCTGGTGTAACTGCAGCCTCAGAAGTCCCCGCGACACCCGAAATCGATACGAACATGAGCCTCGGCGCATTCCAGGGAAAATACACCAGCGAGGACAATGAGAGTTTCTACAAGCTCCTTGACAAGCAGAACCAGAAAAGAGCCGGGAAGTACGGTTGGCTCTGGAGAGGGAACAAACTTCCGTCAAAGCAAGAGTTGAAACAAATGGAAATCAAGGCAAAGCTGGCGGCCAGCGGACGGAACTTGGTGGATGATGGCTTCAAGAAAGACAGGCTTGCAATTCAAGGCAAGGACGACAGGCCCGCTGTTCCCGAAACATGGAAGTCCGACCCCAAGAACGGCCTAATGTTCAACCCAGAGAGCTTCGATGAGGACAGGTCAGATACAGTAGCCTTGCGTTTGCAGGAGGTATCTCGCGCGGGACCCAAGACGATCGTGTATGAGAATACGAGGATGCCTGGACCGGCCATTGCGAAGGACACCTCGAGGCCGCCATCTCCGACCCTCTCAACCGTCAGAGACGCGATCGCAGGTCGAACAAGGCCGGGGTATCAGGACTCGACTGCTGCCGGGGGAGACGAGACACCACGAGTAAATGGCTACGCCTTCGTGGATGACGAAGAGCCTGAGCCCGAGCCATCGTCTTCGGCATTGCCAGTCATCAATTTGGGTCCCGGAGATGATACGAAGAATCCCTTCCAAATTCAGGAGCAGGGCAAGCGGGAGAGTCTGCATCATCGCATGGTGGACCGGATAGCCCAGTCGAAGCGTACATCCGCGAAGGTCGGATACGTCGGAAAGGTTGAGAAGACACCAGTCCCAAAGTTCCCCAACAGCCCACGAGTTACGGGAGGATTGACGCCTGCTGCCCAACGTCTTTGGAGCCAGGTTGGTGGAGCAAACCGGGCCTCGAACAGAACGCCATTTCCTGGGACAGTCACGCCCAAGACCAAGGGCTCGGGACTTAAGAAGATGACAAAGGGTTGAGTGACTCACAAGAGACTTGTTTTTGAAATAAATTTAGCGTATGATACCCCTTAGAATAGAGAGATCGAGAGATTGGAGCTCTGCTGTCGACAAGACCTCAGACGCCAGGGTTATAGAATGTATTCAAGCAAATAACCAACAAAATCACCGAGACTCGACAGTAGACATTGCTGTGACGGTATATATTGTTAAAGTTGTCTTGTTCATGCAATTAAGCAGCACAAGCCTCATTAGGACCCCTGGCGATCCCTTGCCTGCCGAGGCTCATAGGGCTGATGCAAGGATTAATTGCATCATGGATGTGAGCTCTATCAATCTCAGAGCCGAAGCTTAGGCGTTTCGCGACAACTTTCCCATAATTTCGGATTTACACTGCTTTTGACAGCGGTGACTATGGCAGTAATCCCGTCAGTCTAGGTACATCTGTGGCTCAGATGGGGTTCGTGGACTTCGCAATCGACCTGGCAGCGGTGCTGAACGCGTCCCGCTCAGTCGCATCCAAGCACATCGCCCTCAGGGCTCGCCAGGTCGATCGCTATGGGAAGACTTCAAGCATAGTCGCCGCCGTACGGGGCCAGCAGCGGGTACGGCCTCATGATGAGTCTAGGACCAATCCTACGAGTACTGGTGGAAAGGACACCTCAGCCCCGGTGCCAGGGTTCTCAACAGAGACCAAGCAGCCCTTGAACAGGGACAACGGCGAACAATTGCCTGTCGACAACTCGTCATCAAAGGTCTCAGTATCGGGTGGTGTGTCAGAAAAGATATCAACACAGCAACATTCAACCGCTGCATCGTCTTCGGCAAGCCAGCATTCCAGACGTTCAGAAACGCAGCAGGGCCAGGCTGATCCGAAGGGATCTAAAGCACCACCGGTGCAGTCTCCTGCGAAGACTCCAACGATAGAGGAGGTTATTTCACAGGATGCTAAGCCGGGGCTGGGAAAGAGCCCATCTCCTGAGGCCGAAGAAATCAAGCTACCCGAGGACGTGAATTTCGAGGGACTGTTCCGAACCAGCCGCGGGAAAAGGCTCGATCCTCTTTGGAAAGGGACCAAGAGAGATGATCGGCCCAGGCAGCCTATACCTGGTGCTGTGGATTTCGGGCACAGGCCTGCCAATCAGGGGTCAGCTATCCTCCAAGAATTGAGGAATCAACAGAATGAAGCTGGAAAGACCCCATCGCGAGGAGTGGAAGAGCCACAACCGGAGCCCTCGGCAAGGCCAACACGGGCTGCTGAGGCAGCACTGTCAGTGGACCCTATTGAGACACAAGAGCCCAAGACCGAGGTGAACGCTGCGGAGTCGGTATCTGGAAGCCAACATCAGCCTCAGACGAGTGTCCCAGACGCCGAAGCGTCGACTCTCCAGGAGCAAGGCACTGGGCAATCCAGCCAACGGGTGACCAAGGAGGACGCTTCGGCCATGGGTGAGCTGCTCGGGACCGCCACAACCGAGTCGAAATACGAACTCAAGGAATCCAAAGTTCCCTCGTCCCGGTTTGGACGTATCTGGAACTACAGCGGGCTGGCCGCTGGCATGTTCGCTGGTGCTGTCAGCGAGAGCTTCAGCAGAGTTACGGGAGGCGGCGGGCAGGGTTCCCTGATGTTGAGCCCGGCGAATATGGAGAGGCTTGTCTCTAAGCTGTCGAAGATGAGGGGCGCGGCCCTCAAGCTGGGCCAGATGATGAGCTTTCAGGACTCGAAGATGCTGCCGGCCCCCATCCAGGAGGTGCTCCAGCGGGTGCAGGACAGAGCAGACTACATGCCGTCGTGGCAAAGAGACCGAGTTTTGGTGTCAAATCTGGGGTCTGAGTGGCGCGAGCTGTTCGAGGACTTCGAGGAGAAGCCCATTGCAGCTGCATCTATTGGACAGGTCCACCGTGCGACATTAAAGAATGGCGCCAAAGTCGCCGTCAAGATTCAGTTCCCAGGAGTTGCCGAGTCCATCAACTCGGACCTCGACAACCTGGGCATTCTACTAGCAGCCACGAAATTGCTGCCAAAGGGTCTCTACCTCAACAAGACCATTGACAACGCGCGGACAGAGCTCGGCTGGGAGTGTGACTACGAGAGAGAAGCCAAGTGCGCGGAGAGATACAGAAGCCTGCTGGCCACCGAGGACGACGTCTTCTCCGTGCCCAAGATCTACCCCGAAGCCAGCGGGAAGCAGGTCCTGACCATGGAGTTCATGGAGGGCGTGGGCGTGACGCGGATCAAGTCCTTCACGCAAGAGCAGAGGGACTGGATCGGCACGCAGATCTTGCGCTTGTGCCTGCGGGAGATCACCGAGTTCCGCTTCATGCAGACGGACCCGAACTGGACCAACTTCCTCTACGACGCCGCGCGGGACAGGCTCGTCCTCCTCGACTTTGGCGCGTCGAGGGAGTATCCGGACAGGTTCATCACGCAGTACGTGCAGCTCCTCGCCGCGGCGTCGCGGACGGACCGCGAGGGCGTGCGTGTCCTCAGCGAGCAGCTGGGGTACCTGACTGGCCACGAGAGCAAAACGATGCTGGACGCGCACATCGCCTCGGTGCTGACGCTGGCGGAGCCATTCCTGGAAACCGCGCCGGAGGTCTACGACTTCAGGGACCAGACGATCACGGAGAGGGTGAAGGATCAAATACCCGTGATGATCAGGGAGAGATTGGCGCCGCCGCCGGAGGAGACGTACAGTCTGCACCGGAAGCTGAGTGGGGCGTTCTTGCTCTGCGCCAGGCTGGGCAGTAGAGTACGGTGTAGGGAAATGTTTGAGCAGAGCTTGGCTAAGTCGGGGTTGCAAGACAAGGCAGTGTAAGAAGACGCTCCACATCAAGAGATGCGGCATATTGAGGAAATGAGGCCCTCTTGTCCTGGCCCTGAAAATACGGTGGCTAGTATAGACTATGATGTTTAGAAATTCCCACTCACCAGCCAATTTTGACCATGCCGAATGCTTTCTGTGAGAGTTGAGTAACAACAGGAAACGGATGCTGTGTTGCCAAAGGGTATCAGTGCCTCGCAAATCTTAAGCTCGGGGCCTACTCTCGCGCCCTTCTCTCCATAGGCATCGCCTTCTTCTCCTTGCCCGCAATTTTCTTCCTCTTCTTCTCGATCGCCTTCTCCCGCTGCTTCTCGGACAGGGAGGAGAATTGCTCCGTTAGCAGCTGCTTCTTCTGCTCTGACTTCTTGAGGTAGAAGGGCCTCGACTTGACGCCCTCCTTGACGAGCTCCTTCTCGCGGCGCCTGTGCTCCTCCACGACCGCCCTCTCCTTGTCCTTCCTCTCCCTGGCCTTCTTCCTGCTCTCCATCGACATGTACGCGCGCTGCAGCTGCTCCTTCTCGGCGGGCGTCTTGGCCTTCTTGATCGCCCCCTTGAGCTTGCGCAGCTCGTCCTCGCGGTACTCGTCCAGGAAGGCGTACGCCCTGCGCACGTGGTCCTCGTCCGCCTTGGTCCTGACCGACCGCCCCGTCACGGCCGGGTCGAAGCGCGGGTCTCGGTACTGGATCTTCTTCACGGGGATGATCTCGCGCTTGCGGGAGACGGGCCGCTTAGAGGACACCTCCTGCGGCGCGTGCTTGCTGCTGCGGGAGGGCGGCTTCTCCTTCTTTGGGCCCTGCTCCCTTGGTTTGGGACCATCGTCTTCTTCTGCTACATCTTCATTGTCGGAGTGGTCGCCTTTCTTCTTCCGCCGGCCTGATTGACCGAGCTTGGCTTGGGCTTTGGCCAGGGTCCCAAATGAAATTTTCGAGGCGTCCACAGCAGCGCCCTGCTCCTCATCCTCATCCTCCCCCGATGAGTCGTTGTCGTCCTGAATTCTAATGAGTACGAGAATTATAAAAAATGAGCACAGTTTCACTTACAGGCCCCTCGGAATTCTCGCTATCCGAACTAGACGCAGATTCCGAATCGTTTCCTTCGACTTCTTCTTCGGTGGGTGCACTGTCGCTCATCTCAACGCCGACGTCCAGGTCAGGTTCCGGCTCGGCTCTCGCCCTGACTCGTCTTTGCAGCCCGGCTTGAGGAAGCTTTCGTTTTCTTGACTCCATCATGCCAATATGAGCCTTTGGAACTTGGTAGGCGAGTTGTGTGTGTAGTGGGAGTTGAAGCGGTTTGAGATGAGAGGCAAGATTTTGGCGGGTTGAGGTCAAGGCATAAGTCCAGGTACCTGCACACAGTCCTACTTAGCGTTGTCCGAGAGGTATCTCTACTGGTCTTTTCTTATCGATAAGGCAACCAACCAGTTCTGAATTTCAGCGCCGGACTATCACTCTCACTGGCTCGAGTCGTGCCGACTTTCATTCTCTTCCTTCATCACTTTCTTGAAACGTCGCCTTTGGGGGCCTTGCATCGTGCCATCACTGCAAAATCTAGATCCATTTCTTGATTCTTGTAAATACTGCCTATTTTCAATTCATACTTCTAGGCCATCACTCGCTCCTTTTTGAAGTCCAGGACACTTTTCAGTGGGGCCGAACGGAAAGGGGACTGGAGTCCGAGGTGCACATCGCAGGCCTTTGAGCAAATGTCATCGAGGGGGAATGTCTTAGTCCATAGGCTATCCCTGGCAGATACATTCACCAGACGTCTTCCTCGCTCGTTCTCTGGGGCCTATCACAGTCAATTATCAGAGCGGACACATCACACCTTGCAGCAACCACGCTTCCAATCAACAGCAAGACCGTCCCACAAGCAAGTGGCTAAACACCCGCTCCCTTTTGCCTCAGTCATCAGTAACACATCAAATGTTATAAAACCAGCCATGGGGAAGAAGAAGGATAAGAAACGCGCCCGAGAAGCTGCGGCGGCCGCTGCGGCCGCTGCAAATGGCGCAGCCCAAGGGTCGACAGCGATGAACGGCGTCCCACAACAACAGCAACACCAAATTCTGGCTCCTTTCACGGGCTCTACACAAGGCCATAATCCATTTTCTGCTGAAAGTTCTCCCGGTCCCTCGCCTTTCAACCCGCCGTGGCCTGCTGGAAACATGAGCATGGGGGCAAACGGCCTCAATGGCGGTCCAGGCTACCCTATGCCGCAAATGATGAACGGACTTCAAAACTTCAGCATGCCATTCTTACAACCAAACATGTTTTCAAATCAGCAATTTCCTAATATGTTCGGGATGGGCATGGGACACATGGCATTCAGTACGATGCAAGCGAACATGTTCCCCGGCCAGCCACCATCGCCCGCACAGGGCCAGTATGATCTCGGACACAATGGAGCGGACGCGCCTGGAAATGGCAACCCAACAGACCCTCGCCACAAGTCCCAAAGGGCGGCAGCTTCACCTAGTACTAACGGCAAGAACGGGCGGGCAGCCTCACCCAGCAACAACAAGAACGGGCGCGCGGCCATCACGCCCCCAAGCAAAGAATCAGGCGGGATACCCGACCCCACCGCGGCGTACCTAGCCCGGGCCTCCTTCCTGCCTAAGCGGCGGGCAGAGCCGGGCCCCCTGCTGGTGGTGATCGACCTGAACGGGACGATCCTGTACCGGCCGGACCGGCGGAAATCACAAAACTTCCGGCGGCGGCCGCACGCCGACACGTTCGTGCGGTACTGCGTCGAGACCTTCTGGGTGGTCTTCTGGAGCTCCGCGCGGCCGGAGAACGTGCGGCGGATGGTCGAGGGCCTCGTGGGTCCGGACCTGCTGGACAACGTTGTCGCCGTCTGGGGGAGGGACCGCTTCGGCCTCACGCCCGAGGACTACGGCGCGCGCACGCAGTGCTACAAGCGGCTCACGACGCTGTGGGCGGACCCGGCCGTCAGGGCGAGCTTCCCCGCCGACAGGCCTGGGTACGAGGGCAAGTGCTGGGACCAGGGCAACACGGTGCTCATCGACGACTCGGTGGAGAAGGCCCGGAGTGAACCGCACAATGCGATCACGATCCCGGAGTTCACGGGCGACATGAACGAGTCGCTGGATATTCTGCCCAAGGTCCATGACTATCTGAACGAATTGTGCTTCCAAGAGGATGTCAGCACATACGGTCGGGCTCACCCCTTCAAGATGGCATAGCACCTGCTTTGTAGAAACGTTGATACCCATCGGAGCTGGCATGAACCTTGTCTGTGCGAATGAATGCTCGTCTTTCACGTGTGGGGCGGATGCATCTATTACCGCGTCAAAAACGCATATAGGGGCTGGTATTTGCTTTCAATTCATGTACTTTCTATTCGTGGGGAGCTAGCTTGGTGCGTGTCAAGGCTGAGACGATCAATAGACTACAGAGAGTCTAGTAGAGCTCGAGGCCTCGTAGTGATGGTATCTCGATCCCGAAGTCATGGTGATTAATCGTACGGCATCCCCTCCATATTTTCCTAACGTCAAATCGTAAAAAGGCAACGGGTTTACTTGAAGACCTTGCCATCAGCGTGCTTGTACTCCTTGCCGTTGTGCACAACGGGCTTGTCCCAGGTCCACTGAGCCTCGATGTAGGCGCGGTGCTCGGGGTTGTTGGGGTCGAGCTTCTCGAACTCGTAGCTCTCGTAGTCGGGAGCGACGTCGAAGACGGGCAGGTACTCGTCGCCACGGATGACGAAGGCTCCCTCAATAACGGAGTCGTTGTTCTCTCCGTAGACGGAAGCACAGCCGAAGAGGTACTTGCGGGAAGCCTCCAGACGGGTGTTGAAGCCACCAACCAGGTTGTTGGACATGAAGACGAGGGTGAGCTCGTCGTTGTACTTGTACTTGACCTTCCAGAGAGAGAACTCGTCGAACTTGCAGTTCTCCCAGAACCACTTCATGGAGTCGGCCTCGTCGTGGTTGGAGTAGTAGCGCTTCCACTCGTCAAGAGCGAAGGTGGCGCGAGGCAGGGCCTCGAGAGGGTGCTTGGGCTTGGGGGCAGGGGCATCCTCCTCAGGGGCAGCCTTGGGCGCCTCCTTCTTGGGAGCGGCCTCCTTCTTGGGCTGCTCAGGCTTCTTGGGGGCGACGTTGGTGAGCTTAGGGGTGTCGAGGAGCTCGAACTTGGGGGCAACAGCCGAGTAGATGGGCTGGTTGTAGACGGTCTCGTACCAACGGGAGACGTTGGGGTTCTGCTGGCGCCACTGCTTGTCGAAGAAGAACTCGAAACCGCGGGCAATGACACCGACGGCGAACAGGTCAGCCAGCGTGATACGCTCGCCAACGAGGTAGGTGTTGTGCTTGAGGTGCTCCTCAACAGTGGCGATAGCCTTGGCAGCGGCCTTGGAGGCGTCGTCGACGGCCTTCTTGTTGTAGGGGTCACGGCCGATCAGAGGGCGGTACCACTTGCCCAGGGAGGGAAGGACCTCGGTCTGATCATGTTCTGGTTAGCAGACAAGCTGGATACAGGGTGGAGGATGCGTGCATACGTTGAAGTAGCTGGTCCACTTCAGGATGGAGGCATAGTCCTGCTTGGTCTTGCCCAGCAGTGTGGTCTTCTCGTTCTGAGACTGTTTGAGGGGTCAGCAATTTTGTTCAGGGGTGGGCGGGGAGGTAGAAGCTCCGGCGGGGTAGCGGCGTACTGTGACTGTGCAGAGTTAGCCAACATGTCTTTTCGCAGATTTGTGAAAAGTGGACAGATGAATGGCGGGAATTGCAATCAGATATTGTGTATCAACAGTGAGGTTATCCTTCTTCAGCCAGGGATAACTGTATGATTTTGAAGGTGTGTTCATCATTGTGCATGTGGGAGAAATCTGCCGGGTGGCAAGCGGGGTCAGAGGGCTCGACTTACTGTAGATGGCGATGGCAACGCACTCGTAGAGAACGTAGCCGTCGGCGCCCTCGAAGGTAGGGACCTTGCCGAGCTTGTTGAGCTTCAGGTACTCGGGGGAGGGCTTGGTGGTGTCGACATCGACGATCTCAAGCTCGAGGTCGTTGGCCTTCGCAACGGCGCGGATGGCCGTGCTCCGGGGGTTGTTCTGCGAGAATGTGTCAATTTGAAATTCAGACTAGATTGTAGCGATATGCTGGCAGGAATCTTACCTCGTATGTGTAGAGCTTGCCGAAAGCCATTGTTGCGAATCTGGTCGTCTTCACAGGTCCGAGTTGGTGGTTGAGTCAAAGAAGGAGGGGTTGCTCGCTGGCTCGACTTTTCTTAAGAAATTTTGCGTTGTCGGGCAGGAACCGCCTTTTCGCCTTGGGCCATGATGCAGGTAGTTGATTGGCTGGGTGACTCATGTGGGGCTAACCAGCCAACCGCTGGGCAGGCAATCTGAAAATGCTTCACACATGCGCCCGTCAACGACCCAGTGAGGAAAGCGCGTGGCAACCAACGACACAGGGGTCATGAGGAGATAGCAGCACCTCGACAATGGCATCTTTACGACCGACCCTCGCGCTGAGAGGTCGGTGTCAGTCCTCGGCGCCGCAATGGCAGCAACTCCGGCGGATGCTACAGGGCCTGCACCTCAGCCCCAGCAGTGCGAGGCAGCTGTCCACGACGACCCCGGGCACCGATTATAACATCACCCCCGATGAATTTGCAGCAGCGAGCATGGGACGCGTCCGCGCTGCTATGCAGGACATTGGCGAGCGGGACGAGATGCCCGGCGGACTTAAGATGCCTCCACACGCCCGAGCCCTACCGATATCGCCATCATACTTCTCGCGACAATCCGACTTCAACGACAGCTACCTCACACTACTGAAGTTGATGCGGCAGTATGCGCACCTGCCGACCGTACCGGCAGACCAGGTGGAAAAGGCGGCTTTCAGGACGTTGAAGGACTTCCGCCTGTCGGCTGGCGAACATGTCAAGGCGGTTGAGTATGCGAAGGCTATGACGCTGGTCAGGCGGCTGCACAAGATCCACCCGTCACTGGCACCGGAAAGCGTCAAGGAAGCTGTTGGGAAGTTCAAGCGGAACATCAACCCCCACACCAATATTGCGAAGCCAATCGAAATCGACAGGTTTGGCCGGGCGCTGGGCGTGGGACGGAGGAAGACGTCGACGGCACGCGCGTGGCTGGTAGAAGGCACTGGCGAGGTCCTCATCAACGGGAAGTCTCTAGCAGATGCGTTTGGTCGCGTGCACGACCGAGAGAGCGCCATGTGGCCACTCAAGGCTGCGCAGCGCGTGGACAAATACAACGTGTGGGCGCTCGTTGATGGCGGCGGCACAACCGGGCAAGCAGAAGCACTCACGCTCGCTGTTGCCAAAGCGCTCCTGGCGCATGAGCCGGCGCTCAAGCCGGTGCTTCGCCGAGGTAAGTCAATAAACGCGAACACTCTGTTTCTACATAGCAACGATGCTGACACATCTTCTAGCCGGCGTCGTGAGTCGGGATCGCAGAACCGTGGAGAGGAAGAAGCACGGCCACCTCAAGGCCAGGAAGAAGCCTGCCTGGGTCAAGCGTTAAACGAACCAAATGGCCTCCTGGGATATGCAATGCGCCTAATTTACCGAGCCCTGACATTGACATGTCTATTCTTGAATTCCGCCTCGGTTGGAAGGAGGCATCCCATGTGTTCGCATGATGTGAGGCACGGAGGCTGTCCACCCCATTGACATGGCTGGGCTGAAGCCTCGGGGCGCGCGGCCCTCACCATGTACATACCGAGCTGTACCACCACGTTTGTAGGGGACTATTCGCATGACGATATCTAGCGCTACTCTAGACTCACCAGGCGGCTAACGACTGGAGTATGTGAGATGATTCAAAACGCCGCGCTGCCTAAATCACACCGGGAATGCGAGGCAAGAAGTTGGGGTCCTCTCTCCCGATCTCAGCAGACACGGGCGTTCCCGCTCTTATCAGCCCGAAATATCGTGCTATGCTGTCCAACAGGAAGATAATCTCCGTCCGAGGTTGGGCGCCGTTGGTACTAACCTGCCTAAATCCATCTCCCTAACTGGGGCCGTGGCCAGCGTCGCAGTGATCGGACGATCGAGCAGTCCCCTATCGGATAGCCCCCAATGCCACAAGGTACCATCCCTCGAGGGAAACGTGGTAAGGCGGGTGTCGCAGCAAGGAGACCCAGGCCCGCAAAGCGTCAACAACACTTGAGCATGCAAAGACATGGGCACAAAAAGGGACCTCAAAGTAGCCTGCTAGTCGCTGCTCTGTTTGGGGGGAGTTCTAGAAACGCTATGTTTCACAAGAGGTGAGGGCGAAGGAACTGGGCAGTCATGGCCAAGCGGACAGGGTAGGACGTTGACAAATCCCACGAGCCCCAATAACGACTTCCACATCCCGCTGATATGCACCACCATCTGTCACAAACTGTCCAGGTCCTGTCTCCGGCCAGCGGCGGGCCAAGGCTCAGGCTGAAGGTTCTGCCCAACCAATGCTTGCATGATTCGCCTTTGAGGCCGAGGCCCTCGTCCGTCTCCAGCATTCATGCCGAATTAAAGCAGTGTTAGTCCTGTTTCGACTTTGATACCCGAGTACGTTTCTCGCGGCCTAAGGGAACGCTGCCCGCTGGCTCTCTGCCAAAAGAGCGCGGAAGCTTAAACGTGTGTCCTGGTGGCCGGGTTTCGTTCCTAGAGGTCCTACGATGGGGCTCAAACAATGCCCCGGGGATTGGAGCGGGAGTGTCTGTCGCGCAGCTCCGGCCACGCACGTGAACAGGCCAAGGGACTCCGTATTTGAGCAGATGTGTAATAAAACTGTCACAGTACGGATGGGTCCAGGGCCCAACGAGGGCAATCCGCAAATCCGTCACAGGCCATGACTTAGTAATAACTAGCACCTTGTTTTAGACGTGGCATGAATTTGTTCATGCCCGCGCCGAACTAGTCGGGGCGTGTTTGGATATCGATTATCCCGATGCAGGTAGTCGGTCCCACGTCTGGCGGCCCATTTGAGGATCATCATCATGCCAGAACCCATGCCCGGCCTAGCCACCGCCATCGAATTCGACCTATCACAATTGGGCCGGCGTCCCTGAATATCGCAAACCAGTCCTTCATCGCGAATAGATTTGCTGTCAGCCCTGCCTCCACAACCCCCAGGGGATAAAACAGCTCTGGACTAGCCCTAGCGGTCGTCGGCCGTTCCGTCTGGCGATAGCTTCTTGCTCTCCCTGCAGCCGTGGACGCGTCGCCGCAGCATGAACTGCCTGCTCTACGTCCAGACCCCCCCTTTTGATTCTTGGTTTTGGGTTTTGGTTTTTCTGGCGTTGATCTATAACGGGCATTTTTCTATGGAGACCAAGGAGACGTCGCCCGCCTCATCCAAGGCGATCAGCGACTGGTCGCCTCGCCGAGGCTGAAGAGATCGCCGGAGGCAGCGAAGCCGAGACTGATTCGCTGTGAGAAAGTCTGAGCTGGGATCGGTCATTTGCGACAAGTCCACATACTAAATTTGACGATGCAGCCATTGACGAATCGTGACTCTTGGAATTGCTGCAACTTGGGGAAAGCTATGCAGCTTACAGCGTCACTTCCGCAATTGGGAGAACTCAGAAGGTGCAAGCAAGGTGCGAGTGGGCAGGCAGGTCCCTGCAGCAACCCAGGCCTGCCAGGCCTGTGACTTATTTTTTGTCCCTCTCGTGAACGACGCTGCATTGGCAAAGCGACCCTACGAGCCATCTCTAGCTGCCCATTGGATATCCCATCAGACGAACTTTTTTCCGACTTACTCGTCATCCCCAAGGGCTCCAGCACGCAGCAGATAGCTCGTGTCCACAAGCAGTGGCCGCTATCAAAGCCGTTCCTCTGCTGCACTCTCACCGCATAATTGTGGCCATCATCTAGTCAATCGGTCTAGAGGACCGACCGCCTGGACTACGTCACCGGTGATGGGACCGACTCAGACCCAATGGATGACCTGCCTGACCGTGCGTGCTGATTGTCACATTGCATGTGCTCGTCAAGCTTGTCCGAGGCGATTCTAATGCAGAGATTGCAACGCGCCCGCGCCCGGCCCTTGCCTGGGCAAAAGAACTGCCGCGTCAAATCATGCCGTGGGGCGAGCACTGATGATGCTGTTGTCGCGTCCACACAGCTCATGTACGCCATAGGTCACCGCGCGCTGGAAGGGCTCCTACAGGCCAATGGGGCAACGCGTCTCCATAGTGCCCTCTCCTCCGAGCTTCACAAGCTTCGAAGCTCGTGCCTTCAGACGGTACCTACCCAGTACTGACTTTCTCCGGGGGGTGGTGGGCTGCTCGGCTGGGCTGGATCCTCGACATGTCCATCCACACAACCCACCTTTCCCGCATCGAGTGGCAGCCAGCCCCATCCCCCCAGCCCCAGCCGGCCTCGAGCGTGGCCTGCTGGAGGCCCGAACGAAGCACAGCTCCAGACTCCCCCCTTCGCCCTCCGGAGATCTCGAAGGGAACGTGGAGATTGAAACGAGCAGAAGAAACGCATCGACGTCCACTCTGCCCGACACACAACAGCCTCGATGTTGTGTTGCACGCACACCACCTCCAAAACATGCGAGTCAGCCAGCTGAAACAAGGAAGATCCACGATGCTCAAGTACCTGTACAACCCTGGCTCGGCAAATCTGCCCTCAGCGGAGACCTAGGCCTCAGTCGTGATTTGCTGTGCAGGAAAAGGGGTGTGGGCACCTGGGACAGGACCCCTGGCCACGGCGACCCGCCATGCACGGACGTGGATCTGCCTCTCGCAGCTCTTGACGACATGCCATCCTCCAAAGTCTTTCCCAGCCTTTCCTCCTCCGTCTCGGATGACATGGTGCAGGGTTTCTCCGGCTGGGCCGTCGACAAAAACTAACAAGAGTACTCGGCTATTTGCTTTCCGCTACCTCCCTCGTCCTTTGTTTCGAGCCCACCGCCGTTGTACGCTTCGCCCTAGGGCCATGTCCCTCATGCTTGTGCGCAGGCACGGGCAGCAGCAGCCCCCGTGAGGACACGCAGCATGACAGCAGAATTTTCAGTACCCAAGACAAGAGACACCTCTTCCCATCAGGATTTGGGCAATTGGTTGGGCACCGATCGTTGCATAGAAGTGTGCCGGAAGCCTCGAATTACAACAAGATTTGTCTAGCGCAGATCTCCGCTGAGGACTATGCTTCTGCTGCCGGGTCCCCGAGCGCCGGAACGCAACTCCATTTCTTCCAGCCCCCGACAATCCAAGACACGCTACCCAACGGTGCTTCTAGCTGGGGCCGGACGCGGTGCAGGTCCTTCTGAGGGCTGTGGCTGGTTAGGCACCCCTTTCAACCCCCCATCAAACCCCAAGGGTTACTTTCTATCGCGCATCACCGGCGCGGTCCAGGCAGGCACATTGAGCTTTGTTCACGGTCGCGATGGCGCGAGCTCAGGTCGCCGTCGCGAGATAGCGTGCCACCACATACCTGCGCTCACATTCGCCTTGACTTCAACTCATCACAAAAGCCGCCCTCCCAACACGACTAACATGCCACACGCTGGGTCGGTAAGTGCAACACTGCGTGACTAGCATTTGTTGTAGCACCCGATAGCTGTTAGGTCAGCTTGGGCCAGACGGCCACGGGCTTGTGAGCAACCCCCTGGGGGGACGGTGGCTGGGGTGATCAGAGCGCCGCTCGAATACACGCAGGACACTGGGAGAAGTTAAATATAAAACGTGCCAAAGACACTAGCAACTGGGTCTTGACTCAAGGGGGCAAGCCGCAAGACAGGATCTAGCCAACTCAGCTGATTTAAACTTTATCCTCCGACAAGATTTTGGGTCGTGTACGACCGCCTGGACGCGGTACGTTCTGCCTTCACCATTCACACCAGGCATTGTCAAGTACTTACTGGCTGCCTGCTTTGCCATGCGCTGTTCGGCATGGCCCAAATTCCCATGGCTGTCGTCCTCCAGTAATCTCGGGGAGCATTCAGCATGCTGATGACAGGCCCTCACAATGGGACAGGCGCTATTCGCCCCAAGACTGACTGATCAACCCCACAAGGGCCGGTTGCAAGCGTGGTTCCGTCACTCGCTGATCAAAGATTGCGCCGAGGCCAATGCTGCTTGCTTCTGGTTCGGGCAGACCCCCAAATTCGCGAGCTTTCACAATTTCTCTGGTCATGGACCAGAAGGTTGACAGACCCGCGGACGGTGAGACGTCGCGCTTACCAGAAGCGCCGGAGTGACAAGCCCTGGGGTTTCGGTTTGATGAGCACATAGAAATTTTGCTTTTCCGTTCTGATAGATTTGATTGACCAGCATCACCCAGCAAGGTTTGCAACAGGCGCAAGCATGCCCTGAAGACAGGGTGACTCCAGGCCACTCAGTCGCGCAGTCGCTCACTCACTCACAACGAGATGCAACTCGTCGACCTCGAATCTAGATCACATCTCGCAGCAGAGTTGCGCCAGGGACACAACCAGGGAATCTACCCAATTCAACGTTGTTTCTGGTACCCGACGCCATACTTGCCCTGCGTTCTGTGGGCGCCCTGCCTCCGCATGAATGAGACTTCAGGTTCGCAACCGTAGCCCGATTTGTGAGCAAAGCTTCAGGGGATTTGGCGCGCTCCCGACGTGGGCGGGCGGGAACTCAGTCTCTCGTGTATCTTACTTTGGGCTCGTTGATGTGGAAAACAGTGGTAACACGAAAGTTCTATCAGATGGAGCAAACCTTCGAGTTCCAGAATGTGTGGCTTGATCTTCCCGAGCACGACGGGGAGTCAGCGTCTACCTAGTCGATCTTGTCTGCATCATCCCTTCAGAGTGAGCATCTGGCATGTTGGCATCCCCTGCAAAGCAATCGTCCAACCAACTTCCCTGACTGGAAACAGAAATGGCAATAGGCACTGGCTGCAGACTGCGGACTGCGGACCACAGAGTGTCTGTACCCAACAACTCCGAGAATCGAGTATCGAGACAGGGCAAACATATTGCGATGTTTCCTGATTTGTTATTTTCTTTCCTGCCCTCTAGTGCAGCAACATGCCACTTCTGTAGTCGGCAAGACCAATTGCGTTCTACAGATACTGCCGAGTGGACGGGGAGGGAGACAACGGGCGATTGTTCATGCTGACATGTAGCAGCAGCCTTCACACCGCCACACAGCGGAGATTACTGCAGCCCAGCTGCATACCAATGTGTCTATCTACCTACTTGTGGTGTAGTTGGCATGTATACAACGTTAATCATTTTCTGCCCCCCTGGAGGGAGGAGCTGCTGCGTCGGGGACTTGCCATCATCGACTATGGCCTACCCTCGGTCGGATCGGTCTTGGTCACCCTCGGTCCGGCGGGAAGGACGTTGGGAGAGAAGAATGGCTGTGTCCGTGGCCATGCCCATGCACGCGCGCTCCGTACAACCACCAAAGTTCATCCAAAATGATTAGCCAAATGCCCTGCATCATCAACGAGACTGCCGAGCATGCATCTGATGCCGCACAGTAATAATGGAGAAGTTAGGTAAGGTTGGCCGCAACTGTTCATCACCACCATCCCCCCTTTTTCTCTTTCTCCTCCTTCGGCCCCGGACATCCCTTGGCCTCCATTCTTGCCTGGCCATAGTCGACCGACTTCACCTCACTCACCTCCTGGTGCAAAGTACCCAGCACCTCCTTTACCACCCAGACCTCCTATACTCTCCGTCTGGGTGTCTCGGTCTTTCTTTGTCTCGTTGCATGGACGACAGTTCAGCACAGCCCTCGCCCTCGCCTACCCATTGGTTTCACGCCGCGGCTCTCCAAACTCGAGCCTCGATCATCCTTTGCTGTGCCCTCTTCACGTCGACCCCCCTCCCCCCTCCCCTACCCCATACGCCGAGACAGGCCGTACATCATTGAGCAAGTACTTTGGTACTTCGATACGCGGGCGCCCACTCTAAGCCGATCGCCACGGGTGGATACTCGCCCAGTACCGGTACCTGAGCTTGCCCACTCCCACACTTGTGACTTGCACCGGCACCCGCACCTGCACTTATTGCTCCTGCCCCTGCCCCTGCTCACTCGATCGAGCCCTGCTCGAGCTTGCCTCTTGCAGGAGGGCCGAACTTGGAAACTATACCCCTTCACTCTCCTAAGCATACCCTACCCTCCCTGCCTCGACCTCACTCGCCCTCATCCGTACCCATACCTCATCACACGGAGACACACACCGTACCCATCACCATCACCACCTCCTCCACCTCCATCCTGCCCCCATCTCAACCACCAGCACCTGATCGCGCACTCCATCCCATCTCGACACTCGTCTTTCCTTTTGCCAGGCGTGGCTGGCTGTAGGCGGCCTAGTGCCAGTTCCAGTCCCAGTTTCTGTTTTCTGCTCTGCGTCGTTTTTGGCGGCGTCTGGGGCCTCAGTCGTCTTAAGACACGCGCGACTTGTTGGGCCGCGGCCTGGAGGGGGAGGTATCTGCATGACTGAAGCTACTCGCCCGGTGTCCGTGTCCATGTCCATCCATCCATGTGCCTGATCTAGCTGGAAGGCTCTTACGCAGCAGGTCAGGTATCCAGGCGTCTCCGCCTCCAACATCCGGAAACATCTCGCCAGGACTGTTCCCTTGGTGTGCTATTAAGACTCGGCCCAACCACACTACTTGAAGCCGGCCTCTCCCTGCCAGAAAATATTCTGTCAACCCTTCTAGGGCCACACCAAATCTTGCTCCCTCATCTCCCACTGACGCGACCACAACCCCCCCAGGCCGCACAAAGATTAGACGCGAGCAGACAAGGACGCTGTGGCGCATCAACCAGGGCGGATCGGGCTCCAGGGCCATCCGAACTTGTGAACTTGCGACTCTCCTGTGAGACCCTGGTGCGGCTTTCCCACCCAGGAGATCTTCTCAAGTCAGAGCTTGTCATGCGAGGAGATCGATGCGTGGGCCTCCAGGATCCTCCCAGTACAAGACCGCCAGCCGTTTGACAAGTCATCCTCAGCATTTACGCAATTTGCTGCCCGTGTTTTCCTGCAAGCTTGCGGCTCTCCCGCGCCTTTCGCGACATCGTCGTCCCACTTGAACGAGGCATGACCTCTGCTCCCCCTAGCGCATCCCGCACTCACTGCCTGACCGCGTACTAAACTTCGGGTCGACCCCTCCAACTTGCTGGTTGGGTCTTCATCGAGTCTTTCCCGCCTCTACGACACGAAAGCACACCTGTCATCTGTTGCACCACGGCAACAGAATTGGACAGCCCGCTCTGTGTCCAAAATCTGCGTGTCCCGCAGACCACCGAAGCTCTGTGCGACAGAGGCCCAGCAGGCAGTCCCCCTCCACCGCATTGCGAGAGGAGAGGAAAAAAAGGAACGTTGCCTGGGAGAAACGACGACTGTTAGCCCTGTCCTGTACTCGGCGCGCTTGATCAGGGTCCTCCCTCGTCTGCAAGACCCGCGAAACTCAACCTCCACCGCCCCTCACCGCGGTGCTCTGACCGCAGACAAACACGTCTCCCAGAACCCTCACCGTTGCCAGATTTCCGAAGCGACGGTCGCGTGACCGGATCGCGTTCCAAACTGGCCCTGCTGTACTCGTCAGCTCCGTTGCCGGCGCAGCATCGGGAGGGCTCGCCAATCAAGGCGTCAAGTACCGACGCGCTCCATCGGGGCATGGACGACAACAACCGCCGCAGGAGGCAGAATGAACCGCCCCTCCAACACACAAACACGAGGTACCACCAAACTGTACAAAACCCGACGCAGCAGGCACACCGCACCATGGCCGGCACCACGACGGAGAGGTACCGACCTGCCCCTCTCAACACGTCTCCTCAGGGCGGCGGTGCCAGGGCAGGCATCGGCGGAGGGTCAACCGGATATGGCGCCTACTACCAAGAGCCCTCCGCGACGGGTTTTTCGACTGCCGCTGGTATACACCAGAACACAATGGGCTACCAACAGTCGGCTGGGAGCTACGCCCAGGACGGCCGGCAAACGCAAAACTTTGCCGGCTCGTATAACCCCACGATGATGTACAATGTACCCCAGCCTACAACGCAGAATCCCGTCTATGATACGCCGGGAAGCTCGTTTGACCTGCGGCAACCCGCAGCTCCTCAGATGATGCCGGCGGATACCACAATGACAGCCCAGTACTTTTCGAACGAGCCAACCAACGCGGCAGCCGCCTCGGCTATGCAACAGCAGCAACCCTCGAGCGCACAGGCGGCGGCGGTCTACCAGCAGGGCCCTTCTGATAGAAATACCATGATGAACTACCCCAGCAATATCGCCGGCATGCAAACCATGGGGGCTCAGGCGACTCCAACTGCGCCGCCTGATGTGAGCATGGAAGACTCCTCGGAATACCCAGGGGGCGCAGACCTCAACCAGGCGTACACCCAGTATCAGGACGCTCTCAAGGAGATCTTCAAGAATATTAGGGATGGGGCGCTGGTGACAGCTAGTGAATCACTCTTGAGTGTTTCCGAGTGGCTGCTTTCCCACGTTCACGAGCTTGGTAAGAATGAAATGAATTCCGGCCTGTTGGGCGAAACCTGCCCCACACTCCTCTTTCTGGCCTATTCGGGGGCACTTGCGATACACCCCTGACTTTATGACCGGCTGACTGACCCTTTTATCGCATTTTGCAGGTCTCACGTCTGACGATCAAAACCTGCACAGTGACAGGATCAAGTTGTGGAACGACTTCAACCACGCCTGGCTGGCTACTTTTCAGGCACAAAAGGAGCTCATGGAATCGGGCCGCTCGCTCGGGAGGGGACAAACTCTGATCACACTGGAAGGGCTCAAGAAGCTGGGCGATGAACTTGTCCGGCTTTGCGATAGCATTGAAAGGCACGGTCTTGTTGACTACCAATATGGCGTGTGGGAGGAACAGATTACAGAGAGTAGGTCCTACCGCACGCGTGGAGCCCAGAATTCCCCACCCGCTGACCCTGGACTAAACAGTCATGCTCGAGTGTCACGATCTCTACTCCCCCGACGATGCGGCTGGGGCGCCAGCCGCGGCTGGCTCCAGTCGATAAATCTGCAAACGTACATATACCACTCCATGTCTAGCGCCAATACACGGGGTTGCGCTGCCACATATCATGGCTTTCCAACATTGGTTGTTATTCGCGCGTCTTGCTTTTTTAAACTTCTCAGTGACTGGTCGACTGAGAATTGGTCCTCTGGGACTGGACGGACGCATTGGGGTGGGCTCTACTCGTTCTGATTTTTGTGGGACCAGGACTTGTTTTCGGCGAAGGGTTCGGACTGGGGCGAGATGGGCGGCCAAAGGTTGGAAATGGTTTCCCTATTTAGAAGGCGTCCGGCAGCTGGCATGGTCAACAGGACTTGTTGGGGGGTGGAACAATGGGTACGACAGAGAACAACACTCCGACGACAAAACGCGAAAACCAGAAAAGCGACAAAACAGGACTCAAACAGAAATCGCGCATAGATTGTCGAGGGCCCCCACGGGCGGTAACATCACGGTTGCCAAGTGTACGAATACTGTCTCTTTTCTTTCACTGCCTTTGTCTCATGCTACTGGAAAACAAAAATTGATGGGGGGCTTGGGCGGGAATTCGTGGCCAGGGCGACCACGTAGATGGATGGACCAAGGCGAGGGCTGTGGGACCGGCATGATTGTTTTTTTGCTTTTTTTCTATCTGTTGTTTTCATCTTTTTGGTTCGACTTGTTTGGGAGGCGGCACCCTACCTTCAGAAAAGGAGGCGGGCTGATGGACGAAGGGGCATTCTGTGACGTTGTTCCTGTACATAGATTTGTACTTTGTACTTCTGTTCCTGTCCTTGGCCAACCCCTCGTGTATCTGTGATGCCAGGGGAAGTGGAGGAGCTACTAGGCTGCAATGTCATGGGACATGATCAGGCGGATGGAAGTTACAGCCAAGGGCGCTGTTGAGCATGCTGTAAGGAGTGCGAAAGGGGGGATCGACTGCAAAATTACAAATTGTACTATGATCGCCTCAACCAGAATTCGAATGATACGAGCCGAGGCGCGGAGCGACGCGAAGCGAGTGAAGACGCGAAATTGACGACCTCCCATATCTCTCCCATCTAGCAAGGAGTCAATAGTCTATAGTGGTGATATGTCTGCCTAAGGCTGACGCGGGCTTGTTTGGTTGGCGAAGGGCCCTTGACCTGGGTGATGGTTGTGGCCGCGATCAGGCGATCAGACGATCCGTCCGCCTCGCATGCTGATCCCTTCCTCACGAAAGGGCAAAAGGTTCGGCACGAACCACGAGCTCACGAACTACCAGCAACACACGGACGTTGATGGGCCAGGGTGTGAACCCCCTTTACCCCCGCCCCAATCCATGTTTGAGGAGGAGACCTTGTTTCTCTCCCCTAGCGCTATGTATAGACCATGATATATTATCACCTGGACACACAAGAACGACTATAGATGGAGGAGGCTCTGAGCTGAGACAGGGAAAACAACGGACGAGGCCGTGACGAACCCCCTGCAGGATCGCAATCATGTGCACGGCAGACTGCGAGGGACTTTGGAATTGCTACTACTTCTACTGACCGAGTGAGGTGAGAGGGTGTGTTGGGCTGAACGGGAAGGAGGTGGCGTGTGTGTATTGAAGCAGGGAAGGGGAAACAGAATGAGAAGAAGGAAAAAGCAATTTACAACGAGCAGATGGCATTGTTGGCTGAGGTTATTGCCGAGACAGCCTTGACTAGCTAGCAGCAGCAGCAGCAGCGAGCTGTACGTACATATGTCGTACCTTGGGTAGGGGAGACAGGGAAGTGCCCTACCAGCGTGCTGGGACTGCGGAAGGGAGGGAGGGTAAGGGGGGTGTGGGCTGGTCTTGGTGGTGGTGGTGGTGGTGGGGAGCCAAAGGGCTCGATGGCCAGGGCTGGATCTGGAGCTGTATATGCAGGAGCTGGGGGAGCTGGGTCTTTGTGGCGGCCGACCGTGTCGATAAGCGAGCGAGGGAGGCTCACTCACATCGATTTTCTAAACTTGTCTTGTCTCGTCGCCGTGTGAGGGCACTGAATGTGGCGGGGAGGGTCTCAGCTTGGCGAGCAGCAGCAACAACAGTGTTTGTGTTGTGCTGTGCTGTGTTGTGTTTGCTGGTTGCCGTGGCCGTTTGTTCCCGAGCGTGTGTTTCGTGTGCTCTCTCTCTACCGGGTTATGCGATTTGCCATCTTGCACACCCACTGCACGCTACGCTGCACGATGCACGCTACACGATGCCGCTGCTGCTGCGGTGTAGTCAGTCAGCCAGTCCCATTTGTACACCGTACCGCGGAACCCAAGGTACCCAGGTTCATCTGGGACTGCACTGACCTGAGTGCCAGACTGGCCGGCCTCGTGTCCAGGTCCTGCAAGACATGGATATCTTGTCTTTGAGTCGAGGTGCTGAACCCTTAGCCGTCCAGACCGCGGGAGCTAACGCGGGCAGGATCGACCACTGAGGGCCCGGGTGGAGAGACAATTGAATTGTCAATGCGACGTGTGGTTTTGACGACATGCCATGCCCATGACCCCCATGACCCCCATGCCCAAGTGCCTCAGAGATCAGAGCAAACAATCACCTGGCCAGCCTAGCCCTCTCGCCTGCGCTGCGCTGACCACGATGGGCTTCACCGGTCCCCACTCTTCAAGGTTTCCAGTCGCCAGATCATGATACATCATCTATGTACTGTGTCGTACCCTACATACAAGCCTCAGCTTTCGGCATCCTCACGTCAAGACACACGACACATGCACGCGGGAAGGTACATTGCCTTGCCTACCTGCCTAGGCTGTGGCGGTAGTCCAAGTCCAGCCCAGTCGACAGGCAAAGGGGGCGACGCCCAGGGACGCAGGAGTCGAGTCAATTGGCCACCCCTTCCATGCGAGAAGGGTGCTGTGTTGTACCAGATACTCCTTCCTCCATATGCACGCAGGCACTCACTCGCGCGCAATCCAAGCGATCGGTCCCATCCTTTTCGCCTGTCACGAATCGAATTGGACAACACCGACCCGCAGCTCAGCATCTGGGTAGCCCTGGCCTGCCACATCCCTCGCAGCCCCAACCAGAGATGGCATGGTCCAGCATGGCGTTCGGCATCGCTATCATTGGAGCCCTCGCATACAACATGGGGGCGGCAGCTGGAGGGGAGGGTGCCCTGCAGCTGCAGCTGCCCGCTTTCTGCCTCCCAGTCCCCCAGCCTGGCCTGGCCTGGCACCTGGCACCTGGCAGCCCCGAGACTGGGGGACACTGCGACTCTGCGGCCACACACTCCGCCAGAACTGGCAGACTGGGGCAACCAGACCACACGCCGGCCAGCCAGCAGGGAGGACCAAGATTCCATCTGCAGCTTGCCCTGCCGTCGATCTCGGGACATTCCTTCCTTGATGATCCCGCTTCGCCCTCTCAGCCCAGTCGCAAGGACAGGGGCCCTTGGCCCACCACTTTTCTCCTGCCACAGTACGGAGTACCACAGTACAGCACTCACCTTCCCATCCAAGCTTTGTCGGGCAGGGATGGGTCTGGGGCAAGCGCATTCTGTTGGGTCTACTACCACAGGACATGCATGCACACTCTCATAGCCGCCTCTCGCTACCTGCCGTCAAGCCATGCCGCAACATGTCCCGAGATTTCGGTGTCAGATTCAGTTTAAGGGACCAGCTGCCTGCCCGAATTCAAGCCACCATCTCTGGTTGTTGTTGGAAAGTCCCTTGCGCCTCGCTGTAAGCCGGGATCGAACGACTGTGGATCTCTGAATGAGCGTGTTGGGCGTCAGAATCATAGCATGACGCTGTTGAGCAGCCCCCTGTCTCGCTAAACTTCCCTCCGAAAAAAAACCCACTCTGGAAGTCGGTGTGTGTCCCTGACACATCACTCACGACGCAAACAAGCCTCACCGGTCAAGAAAGCCTTAACTTTACCAGCGCTCTGGTCACCGACGGGGCAGCACTGCACGCGCTCCACAGGGTACATGACGATCAGTTGACCTTGCCTCCGAATTGGAGACTCGCCAATGCTCGCCGACCCAATTCGCTGGGGACGACGCCACAGGTGAAAAGCGAGGTCTTTTCTCGAGTCTTTCTCGCGCTGAGACAGGGGCCACCGCACAAGTACCCCGTAGGTATTCAAGGGGGGTCTGGCGCTGTTGAATTGTCACTTTCTGTTTCTCACATCCTTCTCTCTACCCCAGCGTGTGGCTTGAAAAGCGCCCTGTGGCTTTCACGGATCTTACCTGCCGGCGTTCAAGGGCTTCAAATGCAAACAGCAGACGCGATGATGTCTCCTGCTGCGGCGAAGTCCTCTTTCTTCAGACAATTATGCAGAGTCAAGTCTCTTAGTATTGGTCTGGCACCTTTACGCCTACAAGTACCGGTTCTCGCGCACAACATCAGGTCATAACGCGGCTTTTCTCAGCAGTATTATGTGATGAAGACCCAGCCTGGGCCGCCGCAAGTGAGCGTGCAAATACGGAACATGCCGCCGCCTACTTCGCGGCAACCGGGAGGATTTTCTGAAGCACATTACCTTGTGGCAGGGCATCCACAGGCTGACAGTGCCTTGTTTGGAGTGCTTGTTGGATTTGTGCAACCCCTTCAGGAAGAGCCGGCTCCTAAATCAGCCCCGGAGGCAGCGCGCGGTCGGCTCTGAACGAAGACTGGTCTTCAAAGAACACTTCCACCCCGGCCAGCACCAGTTTCTTCAGCAAGTTGCTCCCTTTGTGTCACGAGAGGGACAGCTTGTTCACCGGCTTCGAAAGCCTGAAACGGCCCAACTCCCGCGCTGCAGCAATGCTGTCGTCTGGCTGGGCGGCATCACGACGCCCCGACCGGTTTTTGCACGCGCAGTAGAAGCATGTGGACTCTAGACCCCCACGCTCTCAGTCTTGGTCTTGTCACAGTACTTCGACAGTGGACCTGCAGCCTCATATGCCCCGTTTGCACAAGTCAGATGTACCGGTACGGTAGTATTCCCTCTCATCCACCCACCTGCCAGGGAGGGCACGCCCAGGGGACATGCACGCTCCCGTGGAGAGACCTACATGAGACCCAGTTCGCTTGCGTCTTGCATGCGTCGCATGCGATTCCTCGCAGCAATCACAGCGGGAATCTTCGAAAGGCCCCTCCTCCCAAGCGGAGGCTGTCCACGAGACCCAATCTTGGCTCTCGCCCTGCCTCCGACCATGGCCCGGCCCGTCAGATTCAGATCTGGCATGGTCCAGGTCGTCGCTCCCCTCGCGGATCTGGGGAAAGGGTGGATGTGTCCCTGTCAGCGGTTGGTCGATCGACACTGCAAAGCCCCAGGCTGCCCAATGCCTTGGGATCGACTAGCTGGTGGGTGTCTACTCTGCAGGTGCAATGTTGCATCGATCCCTTGACCCTCTGTGCATGCTCGTTGTGGCTGCGCTCGCATCTGTGGCAAACAGCAACGTTCAGATGGTCCTTGTGAGTGCCCACCCCTTACATTGCGGTCTCAGGGGGCGATCAATTCTACTGCCTGGTCGCCCACACCCACGGTGTGGAAGGTAAGCCGCAGCGTCCGCCGCAACCCTGCCAGAAGACCCAACCTTTCCGCATATAGAGGGTATGCCCTGATGGGCACGTCTGGACGCCTTCCTTCCTCAGCTGATGCCGACGGCGAGGCTCCAGAGTTGGGCTCCAATCTACCACACTCCACGATGGCGTTGGAGCAGCCGTCAGCACTCTCATGTTGTGGTGTTGATGTTCATGCCATAAGTCCCTTGCTGTAGGTGGGTATAGTTGGGCAGAAACTCCGGCCAGGCCCCTATGGATCCATCTCGCCATCTGCGTCTCGTACATGAACTCGTCCAATTTCCGGTGTACCATCGACAGACACACTACCACCTGAGAGACCAGTAATTGAGCTATCTCTCTGAATCCTGACCAAGAGGATTCTCGACCACTCCAAGGTTGCAAATGGACCATTGAAGCAAAGGGGCATAGTGTAAGTAAGGGACTGGATCCTAAAGTCCACCACCCGGCACCCCCTGACTCAAACTCGCTCGTCCAGTTGCGTATGATGCTTTTGTTTTCATGTCTGCATTCTTCAGAAACCAGATAACGCAGGCAATTAAGGCAAGTCCCCATGTGATCCGCATTAGCGAGGTCGAATACAGACACGTCCGAACATGTCTAAACACTGGGCTTTCGGGGCTGGCACACTGATGAAGAGCACTCAACCCCTGAAGTGGAGACCCCTATGCAGAAAAAGTATGGCCTGCGCCCAGCACACCCTCCCTCGAGGGCATATATCAGAAGCCACAAAACCCCCCTCAGGCGAACCTCGCATGGCGTTTTGGAAATATCCCGATTCTAGCCATGCACTGCCGACGGCCGCATATATGGGTAACACAAGAAAGAAAAAAGGGGACCGGCTGTGCAACTCATCTGAGAAGCAGGGCACTCACTCACTCAAACCTGTGGCATGGCATGGCATGGGTGTCCTAAAGTTGCGATTGGTAGGTAGGCATTTCGCTTGCTCCTCAGTGCTCCCACCCATCCCAAGCCCAGCTATGTCCCGGACTCTACACTCCTGCCGATGAGGCATGGCCCCTCTCCTACAGCCTGCTCTGCCCGACGGTTGCCCTGCCTCCCTGGACGCCGCTTCAGCTTCTTCTCAAACATGAGAGAGACCTTTTCCTAGGTCAGCCGAGTGAGTCCGTCACCTGCGACACGGCTATCGATGGTCTTGAAGGGGTGGGGACAGCTGAGAGGGAGGTAGGGAGTTGTCTTGACAGACGAGACGAGACAGCCGGCGGGCGAGGGCTAAGACGCTGATCCATTCTGTTGCATGCTGTTTTTCTTTGCTCGTTTGTCGGGCGGCCGCCATCTTCCTCAGACGGCGAGCGGGCGTGCCGGGCCTTCGAAATCGACTTTTTGTTCTATCTCTTAGAAAAGCGTAGCTATCAGGGGGCTTGTGACCGTGGCGCCCTTCATGCTGAGCAGCTACTGCTGTGGTCTAGCTGCTGCGTGGTCGGTGTGGGTCTCCCACCGCGATCAGCAAGTAAGTCACTGCTGCTACTAAACGTCACCACGCGACGCTGAATGGTCTTGCATTGACGATTGAACGTTCGCTATCTGGAATGGCCTCACGATAGGCAACTATCCATGATTTTTCTTGCCTCGTTTGTAGTACTTGCTCATGCCAGTGGGCCGAATTGCCCTCAGGGCTGCAAGATTGACATAGAATATGATCCACAGGCGTTTAACCCCTGTATCATTATCACTATCATCCACTGTGACCAAGGTCGCAAAGCCTATTCACAAACCTCACTTGACAGGTGAGAGATGTATACATTTCACGACATGAGTCTTATGTCGACGTAGGCTTTGACATGCCATGGGTTGAGTGAGCTGCTTGGTGATTGCGACAAACAACCACAACCGAAACCGGCGCGGCCTTGCTGAGTGGTTGGTCTACATGCTGCCGTTGTCTTGCAGGACGCGATATCCGCGCTCCTCAGGCGCGAGGAGGCTGGTGTTGTGTTCACGTCGAAGCTGATGACCTGCCATCTCGGGACTGACTGACTGCACTTTTATGAGAAGACATTGGAACGGATCTGGCGACAAGGCCACGGCCGCTCATCACAGATATATGATCATGGCAGCCAGCCCTGCAGCGCGGTGAATGAGGCCGGGCGGTACGTTCGGCATTCGATAAAGACCACATCAGGGGTTGAGTCTTGCGGATCTTAGAGGGCTTTTAGCCTAGCGTGTACCTGGCCGTGATGTTGGAGATGCGTGACATGACCGTTGTAGCGTGAAGTTCGAGACGTATTGCGCGAGGGTGCCGCGGCCAGCGCACGATGCCGTTTGGACAAGCGAGCATGTACTGGCTGGCTGCTGGCTCCAACTTGGAGCAGAGAGGGAAGTGATCGTGAGCATATCGGATTCTGGTCTGTTCAGCTTGGCAGAGGCCTTCGAGCTGGTATTTTCCATCCAAGTTGAGGTTTTGTGTTAGAAAGACACCACTACTGTGCTGCGTGGATCATAGGTTGTAGTCGTCGTCGTCACGCAGGTGTGGTTCTGTGTTCACAAGTGATAGGTAGATGTATATCGATCACATACACGCATATATTTGCACTCCCTACCTATCTACGTTCTGCCGAGTAGACCTGTAACGCGCTGCACACCAGTTTTCATGATCACTTACATCATTCTTAGTATTGGTAGTAGTTGAGTTGGGTAAGGAGACCGAGGTACTCAACGTCCTCGGCTCTCTCACTACACATGCAGTTTATCTGACCTATTTATCATCCACCACATTGAATCGGTCGGTTTCCTGAACACTTTCAACGAAAAATAAGGCAGCATGTGTGAGGATAGTCGCTTTATTATAGAGATTGGATATTCGCACCCGCTAAAACGGATGGTACACCCAAGCCCTAAGGGATAACCTCTTATGGGACAACCTCTTATGGGACAACCTCCTATGGGACAACCTCTTACAGGACAGCCTCCTACCCTCCTATAAGATACCCTCCGCTAGAATACCCTCCTATAGAATACTCTCCCACCCTCTTATATAATACCCTCTAATAGAACACCCTCCTACTATTACATAAGATACTATCTTATGAAATACCCTCCTACCCTCCTATCCTCTTAGAAAATATACTCTTATAGGATACTATCCTATATGCTAAGGTCTTCAAGACTAGAGTTGAGGAATCGATTTGTTTGAGGTTGTGTTATGGCGTGGCCGTTATGTAAAAGGGTCAGAGCGCATATGTACGGTCCTTGGCTCGGAGCTGTGCTCTTGGCCCGACCGAGTCGTCCGAGGTATCCAGTCTAATGCGAATAAGGGGACCATGAATGCATGTGCTTCGTGGTAAAAACGACCAACTGTAGGTTTGTTGGTTGTAGGCGGACTAGCGGCTGGTTCCGGGCAGCGTTCGCAGCAAGACCACAGGGGAGCCCCACTCGATGACGAGCGTTAATGACCCGAAGCGCGGGCAAAACTTAACATCGACCATGTCCGAACCGGCGCGTCCTTACTTAATAATCCAACGTCACCGGTCAACGTTCAACAGCTCGACGCTCTCGGGACCATGGGCGGCCTTCTTCAGCACACAGAGCAATAATGATCATGAGTCGCACCACAAGCACAACTATCGACAGCTAGTCCCCGGCCTCCCGACCTCTCCCCGAGCCATTCCGTCGCAATGGTTTCGGGAGCAGCAGCTCGCCGAGCTTACCACGCTCTTGAGCTGCTCCCACCACGAACATTCGTCTGCGGCCGCCCACGACTGGATCCCGTCTTTGCACCCATACCGAACCTCTCCTCTCCACTATCACGCCGACCGCTCCTCGCCCCGTCAGCATCCGCGCCCGCAGCCTCGGGCGGCATCGCGGCGCAAGTATTTCGCAGCACATTCGTACGGCCAACGAACCCATATGCCCAAGGACTATCACAATTCGCAACCACTCGGGGTTTCTCCACGGCGACAGTATTATGGCAACAATCCCGAGAGAGGGCCAACGTGACGACGCAAGTGAAGCAGGAAACAGTAGAGAAAGAGGAAGAGGGCGAGCAGGGAAAACAACTTTCCCAAAAGGAGCAGGAAGATAGCCCCGAACAACATGGCTTCCAGCAGAGCGAGCGGGCCAAACAAGCCGCCCAGCTCAATATGAGAGCACGGCTCTCTAAGGAGGGCAAGAGCTCAGGCCAGGGCGGATGGGCTGAGATTGTTCGACTTGTCAAGATCGCCAGGCCAGAGGTGAAATGGCTGGGAATATCTTGCGTGTTCCTCCTCATCTCCTCGGCTGTCACCATGTCTATTCCCTTCTCAGTTGGCCGCATCCTGGATATCGCTACTGCAAACAAGGACGCCCCCACGGTTCTGGGCCTCACCCTGAACCAGTTCTTCCTTGGTTTCGCTGCCTTTATGACCCTCGGCGCTCTGGCCAACTTTGGGCGTGTCGTTCTCCTCCGAATTGTTGGTGAGAGAGTCGTCGCAAGGCTCAGGACCCAGCTGTATCGGAGAACATATGTCCAGGACGCAGAGTTCTTCGATGCCAACCGTGTGGGCGACCTGATATCCCGGCTGAGCTCCGATACCGTCATTGTCGGCAAGAGTATCACCCAGAACATCTCCGACGGCCTGCGGGCCATCGTCAGTGGTGCCACCGGGTTCTGTGCCATGGCGTGGTTGAGCCCTCAACTGACCTCGGTCATCTTGCTGATGTTCCCCCCGATCGCTGTTGGGGCCTTCTTCTACGGACGTACCATACGTAACATCAGCCGGCAGATCCAAAAGAATCTGGGAACCCTGACAAAGATTGCAGAGGAGCGACTGGGCAACATCAAGACCAGCCAAGCCTTTGCTGGCGAAATCCAGGAGATTGGTCGCTACAACCGTCAGGTGCGAAAAATCTTTGCGCTTGGTCGCCGCGAGTCGATAATAGCGGCTACTTTCTACGGCTCGACAGGCTGGGCGGGGAACATGACAATTCTCGCCTTGCTAATTGTTGGCGGCAACCTCGTGAGATCTGGGGCGATGTCACTGGGTGACTTGACATCATTCATGATGTACACCGTCTTCGCAGGGTCCAGTCTGTTCGGAGTGTCAGGGTTCTACTCTGAACTCATGAAAGGAGTGGGTGCGGCCTCGCGGCTCTTCGAGCTGCAAGACAGACATCCCACGATCCCAGCCACCGTGGGAAAGAAGGTCATCTCAGCGCAAGGGCCCATCAGATTCCACAACGTCAGCTTCGCCTATCCCACCAGGCCAGCCGTCACCATCTTCAGAGGCCTCAACTTCGACATCCCGTCCGGTTCCAACGTCTGTATCGTGGGCCCATCGGGAGGCGGCAAGTCGACCGTGGCCTCCCTCCTCCTCCGCTTCTACAACCCCACCGAGGGCGCAATCACCATCAACGGTGAGAACATTAACGACCTGAACGTCAAATCTCTGCGGCGGCGCATCGGCATGGTCGCCCAAGAGCCCGTTCTGTTCTCCGGTACCGTGGCTGAGAACATCGCGTACGGAAAGCCCCAGGCGACGCGCGCGGAGATCGTCGCCGCCGCGAGGAAGGCCAACTGCGGGTTCATCAGCGACTTCCCAGACGGCCTCGAGACACAGGTGGGCGCTCGGGGCGCCCAGCTCTCTGGAGGCCAAAAGCAAAGACTCGCGATTGCTGTAAGTTCTCGTCATTATGGAATATATTCCTATAGAATACCCTCCTATGGAATACCCTCCTATGGGATACCCTCCCATGGGATACCCTCCTATGGAATACTCCCCTTATGGAATACCCTCCCATAGGATACCTTTCACTAGGATACCCTCCTATGGGATACCCTCCTATGGAATACCCCCCCTTATGGAATACCCTCCCATAGGATACCTTTCACTAGGATACCCTCCTATGGGATACCCTCCTGTGGAATACCCTCCTATGGAATACCCTCCTATGGAATACCCTCCTATAGGATACCCTTTTACAGAACACCCTCCTGTGGAATACCTTCCTCTAGGATATCCTCATCTACTCTCGATTCCCCCTATCACCCGTGAGACGGTCCCTACCGTCAAAGCCACCACGCTACAACATTAAGCCCACACCATTAGACACTGCTAACAAAATGAGAATAGCGCGCCCTGCTGAAGGACCCAGACATCCTAATCCTAGACGAGGCGACGTCCGCCCTGGACGCCGAGTCCGAGACGCTCGTGAACGCGGCGCTCGGGGAGCTCCTCAAGGGCCGCAACACGACCATCTCCATCGCCCACCGGCTGTCGACCATCAAGCGGTCCGACCAGATCATCGTCCTGTCGAGCGAGGGCACCGTCGCCGAGATCGGCAGCTACGCCCAGCTGAGCGCCGACCCGGAGAGCGCCTTCAGCAAGCTCATGGAGTACCAGATGAGCGGCGGCGAGCCGCCTGCCGGTGGGTTCCGCCCGCCCAGGATAGCTGGGGACGGGCACCTTACCGAGGCTGAGGAAATTGAGCGGGACCTGGAGGAAGACGAAGGCGAGGAGGCTGATGATGCTAAGGCGGAGGAGAAGCAGCAGAAGAGGGATTAGGCTGTGGCCTGACTGGCATGTCTGTTGTCAGAGGAGGAGTTTTGCTTTGAAATAGAATACGCTGGGGCCATGAAGAATCTCAGCTTGGAAAAAACAAAAGGCAGTGTCAATACCACATCAGCGCGTTGTAACATTAACTTATCTACACAAGTGGAAAACATCCCACTCTGGCACCATTTGTGGCAGAACCGTCACTTGGGTGTATGTAATAAAGCGATTATTCATATAAACCTTAACTTGGATGGCAATGCCAGTGAAGATCTCTAGTAGGATGTTATTTAGTAGGAGGTTGTCTAGTAGAAGGTTATTTAGTAGGAGGTTATCTAGTAGGAGGTTATCTAGTAGGAACTTATCTAGTAGGAGGTTATTAAGTAGGAACTTATTTAGTAGGAGGTTATTAAGTAGGAACTTATTTAGTAGGAGGTTATCTAGTAGGAGGTTATTAGGTAGGAACTTATCCTATAGGAGGTTACCTAGTAGGAGGTTATCTAGTAGGAGGTTATTAGGTAGGAACTTATCCTATAGGAGGTTACCTAGTAGAAGGTTATCCTATAGGAGCTCATTAGGTAGGAACCTATCCTATAGGAGGTAGGAACCTAACTATTTTGATTCCGAGTTACCTATATGGGTGTATCCTCCGTTTTTGCGGGTGTGAATCTCCCATCTCATATATAAAGTCCTTCTTCTGCAAGCACATGTGAAGTACTACATGTTTCTATGCCGTGCAAACACTCTCCTTCTACGTGATATGAACAGCCACCCTGCTACGTAGGTGCACTTGTGGGATCCTTATTAAGTGGTTGTTCACAGCCAAATGCAACCTCAACAGTTCTCTTCACACCTCATATTGCTGACTCCGGGCAGATGCCATCTCTCAACTAACACATTCAAGTTTTCAGGTTTGGAGAAGCTCGATTCTGTTCGTCTGCATTGTCAACTAACTGCGGAGTTGCCACCCCTGGAAGCTTTGCAAAAGTCTCCAGAGAGAAAGCATATTATGCTAATTGGGAATTATCAAGCGGCCTCCTGATTCCACTCAGGATCCCATCCCTGCATAGCCTTGCAACTGATCAACATCTTTCTTCCAAAAACAACAGCCCAAATGGGATTTGGGAACTGTGATGTGCTATATACTGCACCATACCAGATCCTCCCAACAACTGTAAATGATTTGAGCATTTTTGATGGTTTGCATAGACTGGACTGAAGCATCCTATCATCTCCAAGAAGGCGAGATCGGTGCCCATTATTCTCTGTAGAGCTGATCCTTCTGGTGAAAAATGATCCACGACGGGTGACCTTCTGACAGTAAGCGCTCTGTGGATGATCAAAGGCCTTGATAATGTGACGAGTCGTGGTAGATATGGCGAATTAAGTGGCTCGAGTGACGAGGTCGAAATGTTGTATTGCCTTTTGCAACAGCGAGAATGATGTTCCAGGAGTATCCCACCATTGGAAGGTTTCCACCTCATGCCTTCGAGATTCGAGAAGCTCATGGTTGGGTAAAAGGTGCCGGTCATTCTGATTCACGGCCTGTTCAGGCCCTCGGCGGGGATTGGTCCTGCATGCAGCCTCACTGACGGATCATCTCGTCAATGTTGGGGTCTATGCCGTCCTCGCCGAGATCTGGGATTTCGTCCGCAGAATCGACCTTACGTCTCTTGTTGGCACCGCTCGTTCCATTCGTGGCCACCGGTACGGCCGAGTACTGCGAAGCCAGACTCGAGAGTGTCTCAAGACCCGTAGGCTGCTGGGCCTGGGCAACGGCAGGCCCCCGTGCTGGAGCCGGCTCTTGCGCTGGCACAGGCTCGAATGAATCCGTCTCCTGAGCGTTGTACATGTCGGCGTCGTCCTCAATAGGTGGGGGCGTCAAGGCCTCAACCTCAGGCCTGTCGGGCTCAGGAACAGGACTAGCTGATTGGCCATCACGATTGGCAGGTGTCTGGTCTGCCAGACCTCGCATGATGGCCATCTCGACATCAGCCTTCTTCTGTTCGATGTTTGACTTCTTTTCTCCGAGTTCCACCAACTGCTTCTCCTCGGCTTCCAGGCTGGCCTTGTTCGTCTCCAGTAGCTTTTCGAGAGCCCCGATGAGCTCAGTCCTGGCCTTGACGCACTCAGCAACGGCGCCCTCGGCAGTGGCAAGGCTCTTCAGCAACCCATTCAGGCGGGCCGCATAAACCGGCGCAGATGGGGTTGGTTGGTTGGGATCTGTGTTTTTGGTGTATTCCTGTTCGGCTGTGGTAGTCTTCGCCTTCAGTGAAAGTGCCAGCTTGGACACATTCTGTGCTGGTGTGACAAGAGGGGCAAGCTCAGATGGCACGGCTGGGCCGCCTATGCTAGAGTTGCCCAGTCCAGTCTTGCCGACGCCTCTGGCCTTGTCGAGATCTGCTAGCCATGTCAGAAACGGATCATGTAGAGGGGCCCGGTCATGACTTACCGTCGATGCGAGCTTCAATAGCACTCTGGATTGGGAGCTCGAAGACTGCCCGATCTCTCCACACCTCAACGACACGACGGACCTTGTTCTGCACGTCAGGAGTGGCTCCCTTATATGCAACAGCGGCGGCCTCTGCGATTATTGGCGCAAATGCTAGAGGGAAGTCAACCTTGTTCCGGGCTTTTGACTGCTGAGTGACCTCTGAGAGAAGAACAGTTAGTCGGGTGAGTGCGCCCTCTTTGCGACCTGGGACGGGCTGAACGCGGTTATTCTTAGTCGTTAGAACTTACCATTCGCAAGGTAGATCAAATTGAGTCGTCTGGTACTGGGAGACTCCTTCAACTTCTGAAGCCATATCTGGACAGTCCGGTCGGCATGTCGCCTGGATGGAAGAAAAAGGTTAGAAGGCTGCATGTTATATAGAGAAAAGGCTGTGGCTTCATACTTATGGAACATGATCCATTGCGCTGCTGTGGCAATACTGTCGTGGCTCTCGTTGAGGGCCGACAGGCGAGCCAGAACGGCATCATCGTTGTAAGCCATCACTGCTGCTTGGACTTGTTGGGCGCGCTAGGTGTGTGGATTCAAATATGGCGGTGGCAGGCAGGCCTATGTTTGCTGGCCTTGTTGATTGGTGCTTGATGTCGTTGATTATATTGGACTCAGTATGCTGCAAGCTGTTGAAATATCACGAGTCTCTGCTTTGTCGGTTGATGCCTTTGGGCAGGAGAAATGTGATGGCAGACTCAAGCGGGCAGGGCAGGGCGTGCGAGGGACAGGGCGAGGTGAAATCAATAAGAGGCGCCTGCTTGATGTGGCTTGCAGGCCGACTACTCAGTGTCCGAAGATCAAGAAGCCCAATCCCAGAGATTCTGGCCCTGTACCAATCCCTCTCAGTCCTGAAGATGCTGCTTCTACGGAAATGTTGGCTTGCTGCACAAGTCTGATGACGAAGTTTGTGAGGACGATTCAGAGCATGATGGAGAGGGTTTGTATTTGCAAGTCAAGCAAGCGACTGAGAGAGCTCCATGTTTGTCGAATCCCGTCCCCCAGCTCGTAGCGCTAATCCCGAAGAGGCAAGGCGTAATTTTGGTAGCGGCCCTCCTTGCTTCCCTGCTACAGTAACTCAAGGAGCGCCAGCAGTGCCAGCGCCCAGACCTACGTGAGAACAGTGGGCCAAGAGCACTTTAGGCCAGCTAGGAAAGTGCCATCCATGCCTAAGCACATGTCTCTGAGAGCAGCACATCGAGTTGAGCCTCCTATCCATTGAGTCCTTATTCCATCCCGTCATTTCACCACCACCACCAAAACCACAATTCAGAGCTGGCTTTCCCTCCTAGCTAATCGCATCTTCCTCTGCCAACCACCCTCCTTTCAACTCCATACCCACCTTCCTTCCCCAGATCGACCTCGCCATGGCGGACCGATTCCCGTCCCTCGACGACTTCGACTCCGGAGGTCAGTTGTGCACACACTGTGTTCTCTTCAGCAACACCTCCAGCTCGATGGCCCCGCTGACGTTGGACTATATGCAGTACAAACGGATGTTCAGGACCCTTCAGTTGACCCTTCCGCCGATGACTTCCTTGCCAGAGAAAAGGCAATCCTTGGTGAAGATGCCGACAAGTTTGCGACCGTAGAAGACGGCGACGCTCTCGATGACGATCTGCTTGGTGGCGGTGGCGGCGAGACAGCCCAATTTGAGCAGCAGTTTCCCGATCTCTCAGGCCCGAACGAGGTTCGTCCACCCCTACCCATTTCGGCTGCTTAAAGACCAGTGACCTGACAGCCCCTTGCGAATCCTTAGGCAGTAGCCCCTGGCGGTAACATCACCTCGACCGGCCCATCTGTCAGCTACAACTCGGGCTTCGCTGCCTATGCCGAGGAGGAGGAGGAGCCAGAGGTGATCAAGGAGTGGCGAGAGAAGCGCGACGCCGGCAACGCCAAGCGGGCAGAGCAGTTTGCGCGACAGCGCGAGGAGACCATCGCCGAGGCACAGCGCAACATCGACGACTTCTACGAGAACTACAACAACAAGAAGGAGAAGCAGATCGCCGCGACCCGCAAGGATGCCGAGCAGTTCCTGGCCTCTCGCGAGGACACGACGTCTGGGGGCACCAGCTGGGAGCGCGTCGCCAAGATTGTGGATGTCAGCGGGAAGGGCGCAAAGGGCGGTGCTTCTGGCTCCGGCAAGGAGCGTTTCCGCGAGTTGTTGATGAGCCTGCGCAAGGATGAGAAGGCGCCAGGTGCCACGGGCGTAAGTGCAAACACCCAGCCATGACGACGACCTTGCCACTCTGTCTCGTACGACCGTCCCGGGGCCTCAAATAGGTCCCAGAAGCTGGCAATAGCTGAGACGACAGCGCCAACCTTTTCCTTTCCAATTGCGCCGAGAGAATGAATAGCTGACATGGGTTTATTATAGTACTAGTCGTGCTGCTCGTCATTGTCCGCCTCTACGTCATTGCCGCGATACTCACCAGCACTGCTGCACGTTCAGGAGGACTCCAATGGCAGCCTTATTTGAACTAATACGGCTCATGAGCACCCATCTTCAGACGACATCAACGACACGCTGTTATTTACTGTACTACAGAAAAGCCATTGGTCCAGGAAAGGAAGGGAGAAGACCGGCATCTCGGAGACATGGCACAACTGAGGAACAGCTCCCCATATCTCGGCCGGATAGATGGCTTCAGAGTGTCAAGGAAGCATTTGCAGCTTAGAGTGGAATTAATGAAAAGAAATGTCAGGGGGCGTAACCACCACATCTAAATGACGCTTTGCGGCGCTTCTTTGTATTTGTCGTGCTGAGCTCCATTCTATTGACACGTGCCCTACTCATCCCCCAATCTCCCAGACTAGACAGACTTAGTCCTTTCCGAACCAGGTGTTGTGGCCCATGACCTTGCGGCCCATCGCGTACATCGAAGCTGCGCCGACGTCGTCAGTGAAAATGGCCTCGGGATGTGAAGTGTAGGCTTCGACGTACCGGCAGTGGTTCCCCACATGATCCACACGAAAGGCACGTACATGATAGTGCTTCGGGGGTTCTGCGAGACAGATCATGTCAGCGAGCGCTCTTGCTAATGGAGCAGTGTCCCGTCGTCGTCGTCTCTTCCATCTCGTCCATCCTGCCCAGCCTAGGTATGTCCATTGGGGAGTCTCACGATTCGCCAGATGCGGGTGTGTGCTCGGTAGGCAGCCTGGTAGGTGCGCTGGTGCTCGGGCACCTTGTTCTGGGCGTTGACGAAACCGCTGTGTGAAGAAAGGAGTCAGCCTGGGGGTGCTCGGCGGGAAGCTTCAAGACGCAATTCAAATGTCGGATCGAGTCGGAACGGGCCATTGATCGTTGCGCGGGCCGCCACACGGCTCAGCCGGCGGCGATATGTGCACGTTTGGGATCCTGGGGGACGACGTACGCCATTTTGGATGTTTTCGTTGCGGGTGGAGGGGAGAGTTGCTGATGAAGTCGTCGTCAGAGGTTGGTGGTACGATTGTGAGTTGGGGATCAGAGGCGGGAGGTTCCTTTGCCGTGGGCCGAGTGCCCCTAACCCTGCCAATCGCATCGCTCCCAAAACTCATCACCCTCTGCTATCAAAATCTTGTGCGGCGCGATGCCTCTAATGAATATATGATCGACTTATCTCGCTCTTTTACTACCACCACGACCTTTCCACGTCGACCATGGTCGATTTATCAATTTTGACCGTCCGATCTGCCAGGCGTTGAAATGCTGGCCCTCTTGCGAGCTGTCGTGCAAGATAGAGCAGGCACAAGGAGTTATGCCGCGAGTCTTACTCAGTACTCGACAGTCGCATCAAGGCATCTCGAAACTCATATTGAACCCGCGGCCAAACCTCAGAGGCTTTTTTCAGCATGACGAACCGCGTGTGGCGCTCGTGTCTATCAGGCGAGCCTCGTCGGTCGCATTCGCATCTCCGGCTTATTCGCAACTCCCAGCCTCTGCAAAAAAGGCAAGCAAGGCCGCAGAGGTGATAGCGGTGGAAGACCACGCGGGCGTGTCTGAAGATGAGGTCACTTCCTTCTCTGAGGAGTTAAAGGAGGGCATCGCCGAGACGATATCTAGAAAGCATGCGCAGTCTGCGCGGGAGTCACCCACTGTTCACTACCCAGTCCCGGGCTCACCCCTCTACGGCAAATGGCAGTCTTTGTCACTGGATCACGAGCGACTGCTCATCGAGTCCGACATCAACCGCTCAGACAGTCAACTTGTGAGACTCATCGATCAGCCCGGCAACGAGAACGACATCGAGCTATGGAGTTGTCTCCTGGAGTTCTGCCAGCGATGGATGGGTCGGGACGGCGTTGTAATGATATGGCAGGCTGTTTCAAAGCGGCGAAACCTCCACCAAGTGGATGGCGCCTTGGCCCAGGCCTTTTGGGGAACCATCATCAACGCCGCTGTGACCAGCGACAACTTTTTGCGGGAGGTGGTTGCATACGGAGAGTGGCTCCTTGAGAACCATGAAACCCACTGGCCCCAACTGTATACGACAGTCATGTCTCACATGCTATCGAACCGCCCCAAGGCCGAGGTTTTGCGTTGGCACATGACCTTGAGCCCTTCGTTCGCGCCCGGAGAGGTCGAGTTCGTGGACATGTTGAAGAAGTCGATCACAGATCCTGCGCCCGAGGTGCAAGAGACGCTGAAGCTACTCTATTCATGGAGCCCGCACCGCAAACTCTACGATATCATAATACCGCACCTGTACAAAGAAGGCCATGCTAACCTGGCCAGCCAATGGCGGCGACTCCTCGTTAACCATGGTGACAATCCGGCGAGCCTCGCTGCTCGGCCCTTCTTGCGGTATCTGGGTGCGTACTATCCGCATATGCAATTGTCGGAGGAAGAGCTCTCTATTGCTGGACTTGTGCTCGATGGCCAAGCAGGTTCCAAAGGCGGGATAGCTAGCTACGGCCTGCAAGCCGAGGCAGCCATCAATGGCCAGAACCTGAGCTACCTCGTCAATCGGGTGCATGGGGAGACGTTCGGCATCCGCGAGAAGCCCTACAATGACAAGCTGGGGTCGAAATGGTTTGCGAGCACCTGGGTGCCACTCGACTTTGCCATAAGCGTCCTCTACACAATGGGAATCACCAGGATTGGGCCGTTATCCTTGCAATCCATCGCACTCCGAGAGGGTAACGCGCAGGGTGTTCTCCACCGATTGGATCAACTGCGGCAGCACAAACTTAGGTTGCCTGGCACGAACTACGTGGATGCCATCCGGTCCTACGCCAGGGCCGGCGATGATAAAAGTCTTCAAGAGCTGCTCCACTGCGACATCCACCCGGACATCTTCGATGACGGCCCGGCACAGCAAGAACTCCTAAACCATTGCCTGAAGACGGAAAACTGGGGAACATACCAACTGATCCTCAAAACCAGATTGGCAGTGACATCGCGTGAGATAGCCATTTCAAGCGACAAGATCCTTGAATCATGTACACTCCAAGGTAATGGGCCCAAGGCACTGGCACTCCTTCAGGGGCTGTGCTCGCGCAACATCGAGCCGGCGCCGAAGACAAGTCACCTGCTTTCGAGTTTCATCATCCAGAACTTGTCACCACATGCTGATGTGCGATATCCGCGGGCGCATGTTGACCTCCAGGTCTCCCTGTGCCGACAACTGGCCACGACTCGTTTCCCGCCGGCGGTCGAAGCCTGGCAGCGATTACTGTCCCGGCTCGGCCGGGACCAGAGGCTTGTCGAGCTTGAGCGGCTGTCCCTCGAGATACACAGGAGGTTCGAGGACTATACCCAATCCGACACGCCCATGTGGATCTTTCACATGGCAGACGTGCCAGAGATCCTCCGCTCGGAATCGCCCTACCCGCACTTCCAGAGACTCCCGCGCGATCTGCCCCTGGCCCACGAGGGCCACCCGCTCCGCCAGATCTTCGACAACAAATTCCAGATCGCTATCGTGAGGTGGGGCTTCACCCATATGAAGTACACTCCCGAGGCCGGGGCAGCCGCGCATGCCCTCCTGGACGACGAGGGAGCCGGCTACACGGAGCCGGCTGACTTCCACTTCGCCCGGGGGATCCGACTCCTCGCCATGCTCCGCGACCGAGGCGTGCCCATGACAGCCCCCTCGGTGCGGAAACAGGCGATCATGCGCCTCACGGACTTGTACCGCGGCGGAGGCGATGCACGGTATGAGTGGATTGGGGGGAACGTGCGGCTGACGTTGCGACGGCTGCATAATCAGCTTAGTCTGGCACAAGCAAAGAAGCTTTGTGACCTGGCTTGGGGCAGCGAACTGTTGCCCGACCTGCCTGAGCTTATGGATGTCTTGGAGGAAGCGATGAGGAATGACAAGCTGAATCAGATTCAAGCACGGTTGAAGGAGCTTGAAGACAGTAGGGGCAGATGAAGGACGGATCAAAGATATCCTTGGATGATAATTTTGGACATTGTAAATACTCAGAATAGAAATACCCCTTTCAGATTAAGTTCTTGGCGGCCAGCAGTTACGTGATGACGTTTCATTCAAGTCACATGCGGTCAAGAACATGCTGCAGAGCATGGCGATGTGATCGCACTATTAAGGTCATATTCGTTCGGCCGTATCGAGGCCAGCCTATCTATATATCATATGATCTAACACAGCCCTCGCGAGGAACGGACTGCCCCCTCCATCATCTTGCAGCGCGTCCCGCTCTATCGACTGCTCTTCCTCGGCGGGACTACCGCCACCGCCGCCGCTATCACCCCTGCTCTTGGGCTTGATGACTAGCAATATGATCATCCCCACGATAATCAATATCAACAACAATATGATCTTCCTCTTGGTGGTCTTCTTCTGGTACCCGCTCGCGACGTTGAGCTCCTTGTCCGCCTCCTTGACGTCGACGGCCATGCGCTCCACGTTGTAGTCGATGCGGTCCAGCATGGTGCCCTGGTCGATGACAATGCTCTGCAGGTCGCGGAACAGGTCGGACAGGTCGATGATGCCCTGGGCGATGTCCTCGATCTCGCGCTCGCGCTGGACGATGGCCGCGTCGTTGGAGTGCAGCTGCTTCTGCGCCATCGAGGACTGCAGCGTGGACTGGGAGAAGGACTTGTCGGTCTCCGAGTCGAGGAGGGAGGGGTCCATGTAGTTGGAGGGCGTGGAGGCGCGGTCGGGGTTCGGCGACATCATGCCGCTGGGCTGGCTGAGGCCACGCAGTTCTGTTGGATGTTAGTCATGCCGTTGCGCCAGGAGCGACGAAGATGTAGGGCCGATCGGCTAGGCAGTACGCACTCTTTAAATAGGTACTCTGTTTCTTCCGGAAGCCCGCGCTCGCCTCCTGCACCCTGGCCGCAAGCGATATCTGGATGTTCTTGGCCATGACCTCCTCCGCCCTCGTCATGGTGCCGGAGTCCTTGGACTCGCGCACCATGGCCTCGATGCGCTGGATGCAGCGGTGGCAGTCGTGGAACCCCTTGGTGATGTCCTGGGTCAGCTTCTCGATGTCCCTCTCCTCGGCCTTCTTGGTCCCTTCGTCGTCGAAGCCGGGCAGCACGTGCTTCTGGTGCAGCCTCTCGAGCTTCTGCGACTTCTTGGCGATGTCGGCCAGCAGGTCCGTCACCTCGTCCGTGATGTCGGCCCAGCGCGGCGGCAGCAGGTCCATCTCGATCACCGCGTCGCCGTCGTCGTGGTAGTCGCCGCCGGCGAGCAGGCCGCGCCGGTCCGAGGACTCGTCGGCCGAGAAGAGCACGGAGGCGGCGCCGGTGGAGGAGCCGAAGCGCTCGGCGCTGGCCAGGTTGTTGCTCCCGCCATACTTGTTCCGGTGGGTGGGGTGGTGAGCGTAGGACTGCCGGTAGGAGAGGTAGCTGCACCCGGGGGCAGTTAGTACGGAGCGATGCGAGGCCAGACGGGGAGTGCGCGCGCGCAATGGGTCGGCGAGAGAGAGAGAGGCTGGCTCACAGGTTGGTCCGGTCTCGCCACATGGCGGACGGCGAGGGAGGAGGGACGACTGCTTTCCGGTTCAGTTGCCTCTCGGCGGGTAGTTGGTCGACCGGGTCTCTGTTATGGGGTCGCGTCCAGTCCAGTCCAGCAGGTGCATGACATGGCCAGCTGTGTATCGCAGATCATGCAAGCTGGACGGTTCTTGGAATGCCGTCTAAGATGACGAATCGGGGTTCGAGAGGTGGTAGGAAGGGCTGAGCATGGTGATTGGAGAGCTCGCCCGCCTCAGCCTCCCTGTTCCGGGTACCTTGTCTGTGTGCCTGGGTACCTGTCAGGCCTGTTATGTGTGTAATATCCCGTGCAGGCGTGGACGGGCGCAAGGAACTGACGTCGCTTGGAAGTTAGTGTGTGGTAATGTCGCAACTAGATGTTCAGGGCGGGTTGGCAGCTATGGAGTACATTAGATAGGGGCCAAAGTTGCCAGGGTTGATGAGAAGGCTGGATGGGAGACTGGATGTACGTACCTAGTACTTATTGTCCTGCAGGCTGTCTGGCCTTGAGACGAAACCGACCTACAGTCGATATTCAGCTGCTGCTGCTGGAGATCACGGCAAGTCGGCAAGGCTGGCTGGGCGCTAGAAATGCAAGTGACGAACAATAAGGCTCCCGCCTTGATTTGGACATTCAATTGAAGTATTTGCTGCGGTGCTGCACTGCAGACTTGTACTTACACGAGATGTAGACAAGGGGCACGGCACCCTACCGAATAGTAACACGTATCACTTCCATACAACCTGGGAGTTATCTGCCTGCTTTCAGCTGGGGCCGTTTAGAGAAAAGTCCTAGGCACCTGGGCACACCGTTGGGGGTTGGAGGGGTCGGTCAGGCCAAGGAGACCCTCGGGTAGGCCTAGCCCTCAGGCTCCTGGGCTCCCTCGCAGCCCGCTAGGGACTTAGTACCTACCTAGGTGGTGACCCCAGGAGCCTGGGTGACGCACCCAAGGCTTAAGCTGGCAGGTCAACCCCAATTAGTCCTAAATTCAACATCCAGCACCCTACCTCACCCCCTTTTTAGCTGAACCCGAACACGCTCCCCTTCTTGATCTTTCCACCACCCGGACGACACATCTTGAACTTCTGGTGCTCCACCCTCTGCTTGACAGCTGCACTATAGCAAAGACTCTTTCGACCCTCCAGCCGAACACACACTCCAACAGTCAACATGGTTGGTACCGCCCTCCTAGCTGTTATACTATCCAGTCCATGCTCTGCCAGCCCCGCCTTGCCCTTCTGAGGGGCATCAAAGGACGAGGAAGCGTTCATGCAAAAATCCCATGACATGTTGGCTAACCACCAACCTCACAACAGGCCGACTCTCTGACCGAGGAACAAGTCTCCGAATTCAAGGAGGCATTCTCCCTCTTTGTAAGTTATATCCAGGAGCCTTGAGCTTCCCCGCCGTTCTCTGCTGTTGCGCCTGATGCTAACGGACCGTTTTCGGCCTACAGGATAAGGATGGCGATGGTTAGTGCGGTCACCGCTTCCTCCCCTCTTTCTCGGCTACACACGCGTCATACTCGATCCGCCGCGACGGTCTGCGCGTGCAGTCTACTCCGAGCGACCGACCATGAAATCTATCACGAGTAGTATGCTAAGGCTGGGGTGTAGGACAAATCACCACCAAGGAGCTCGGCACAGTCATGCGGTCCCTTGGTCAGAACCCTTCCGAGTCCGAGCTGCAGGACATGATCAACGAGGTCGACGCCGACAACAACGGCACCATTGACTTCCCTGGTTAGTCTAGATTCTCGTACACTGGATATTCGGCGGTAGCGGGGCATGCGCCGGTGCCGGTGCTTGTCCTGTGCCGCATCCTGCTGGCGATTTACTGACGCGTTCCACGCAGAGTTCCTGACCATGATGGCACGGAAGATGAAGGACACCGACTCCGAGGAGGAAATCCGTGAGGCCTTCAAGGTTCGATTCTCCCACTACTTTACCCCGCCACCATAGCAACGGGACAGTCGCCTGACATTATAAATAGGTCTTCGACCGCGACAACAACGGCTTCATCTCCGCTGCTGAGCTGCGTCACGTCATGACCTCCATCGGCGAGAAGCTCACAGACGACGAGGTTGACGAGATGATCCGCGAGGCTGACCAGGACGGCGACGGAAGAATCGACTGTACGTCTTCGCTGCCCCTACACTCACATTTTGACTATGGGACTAACTCTCATGATCAACAGACAACGAGTTCGTCCAACTTATGATGCAGAAGTAGGCGGCCGCGTGGTCCTCGGGCCAGCAGCCCCTACTACGAATGATTCCCTAGATGATGAGAAGAACGGACCCGCATTTCTGAACAACTACGGTCTACCTGCCCCGGCACGGCGTCTACACTGCTGCAGACCGCACGGCTGGGCTTGCTGGGGTAATGATGGAAAGGTCGATGTATAGCGTGTAGCAGCGAGGTGGATAAATGGCGTCTGTAGCCTTGTCTTTCTCAACTGAGCCAATTGCCGGTCTCAGATTTTCCTTTGCCGGAATATTGCTTTTTGCCGTTGAATTATGTGCCGCGCAGATATTCGTGATGGGCTGAGAGGGGTCCTTTTTTTGCTTGAATCCACTTGTGGTCTTTGGTCAGTGGCTCCGGCATACACTCCTCCTGCCAGCCTCGCAAGCACCGGACTCAGCATTGGCGGTCTGGCCCGACCTGACATACATCACTATTGCGTTATGAATTCCGGCTATTTAGAGTAGAGAGAGGCACCACTTATGCCAGTGACTGTTAAAGGCTATTACTCTTCTAAACCGGCATACTGGAAATGCTCTTGGCACAACCAGTATATCCACGTGAAGGCATGGCCTACCAAAAGACAAATCACAAAATTTGACACGTCCATATGAAATTCGGGGACACCGCTATACCCTCTGGACGCCGGACGGCCTCCAATCCATAGCTTCGGAGTGGCAGTGTGGTGGTGATTCCAGGGGCACGATGCACGCCGAATGTGGCAGTGTTCTGCCTAGCGCGAGTGCAAGCAGGCCCTCCGGGCCAAGTGTTTCCTCGCGACAAGCTTCTTGCTAAACTTCAGCCCTACAGGTCGGCACATTTCCCGGGCGTGTCGTGGTCGCAACACAGGCACGCAGGTCAGGTACTAAAAAGATGATGCAACCCGCAGCTGCAGCATAACAAGTCAGCTCTGCCCCTACCGAATAACGATCAAACGGTGATCGTCGCCATATTTTATTTGGCTGGTGCGTCACCTGGCCACTCAGACGAGCTGACATGACTGACAGGACAGCCTTACCCCCGCATTTTCCAGCAGGACTTCTTGCTGTGGGAGACCTGGCATTTATAGGAGGGGCGTCAGGACCCTTGTCCTTGCCCCCTTTCCCGCAACGTCTGTCAGTCAGCCAAGCGGATTGAGCTCCAAAGTTGGCAGGGTTGGTCAACAGCCAAGTGGACATCTCACGTGTGCTTCTGAAGACTTGAACTGGCAATTGGGATTGCGGGTTCACTTTCCAAATTCCAGCTCCTAGATCTGCCGTTGTGTTGCATGAGACTGCCGCGACCAGCTCATCTTGCTCTCTGCGGCGCTCAACCAGTCAACCTCTTTGACACGGTTGCGGTACCCGCTCTCTTCAAATGGTGACTGTGAAACCAGCCTCAACGTCATTTCCCCTTGGTCGGTCTGGGTGTCGCAAATCGCACCGCGAACCTGGATGAGTTCTGCGTGGCGAAAATCTCCTTAACAAGCCTTTGACTGGCAATAATAGCTTGCTTTCAAGCCAATTCTTTCCTCATTGCGGGTGCTAGCTCAGCCACAGAATGCCTCCCTTTCGGCGATGGCGTCCCCTGCTCCTCCTGGTGGCCTTGTGGCTCCTGGGCATGTACTGGATGTTCGGCGTCGTCGACGAGACGCCCATCGCCTACGCCCCGGGCTCCAACACGGTCCCCGGCCAGCAGCCCCAGACGGGCCACCACAACGTGGCGCCCGTCACTGACACCCACGGCCGCGGCGGTGCGGAGAACGGTGGCGACCTGGACGCCAGGCGCTGGCGGAAGCTGCCTGACCTGTTCCCGGTCACGGGCCCGCTGAAGGAGCTGCCGGCCGTCAAGGCCGGGCGCAGCGACATCCCCAAGATCCAGGCCGCGACGCCGCAGGAGTCGGACGCCGCGCGGGAGACCAGGCTCAAGAGGCAGAAGGCCGTGAGGGACACCTTTCTGCACAGCTGGGCGGGCTACAAGAAGTACGCGTGGCTGCAGGACGAGGTCACCCCTCTTACTGGCACGCCCAAGAACCCCTTTGGTGGCTGGGCCGCGACGCTGGTCGACGCGCTCGACACCCTTTGGATCATGGGTCTCGAGGACGAGTTTCGGGCTGCTGTGGAGGCGGCGGAGACTATTGACTTCACCACGTCTGATTCTGACCTGGTGAATGTTTTTGAGACCACGATCAGATACCTCGGTGGCTTCCTGGCCGCGTACGAGCTCAGCGGGAAGAAGTACGATGGCCTTCTGAGGAAGGCGGTGGAGGTCGGCGAGCTGTTGATGTGCGCCTTCGACACGGATAACAGGATGCCCATCGCAAGATGGGACTGGAAGTTGCAAGTTTTCCTGTATTGATCTCTCCGCTTGGAACCCCCTTTGCTGACTGGATCACAGCTATATGACTGGCCACGTGCAGAGGCACCCTAGAAGTGTGCTTGTGTCGGAATTGGGGTCACTGTCACTCGAGTTTACTAAACTCTCGCAGCTGACTGGAGACATGAAGTACTACGACGCCGTCCAGAGGATCTCGGATGAGTTCGAAAAGGGCCAGGATGGCACGAAACTGCCAGGCATGTGGCCGGTCCAGGTCGACTCATCTGGGCCGCATTTCACGACCGACAATGCCTTTACCTTGGGGGGAATGTCAGACTCTCTCTACGAGTATTTCCCCAAGCAGTACCTCATCCTCGGTGGCGCGCTCGAGCAGCCCAAGAAGATGTACGAGAAGTTCATCGATGTTGCAAAGAAGCACCTCATGCGCCGTGCCATCAACCCACAGGATCTTCCGATCGTCATTCCAGGCGACGCCCGGGTGAGAACCGTAGATGGCGAGATAAGCGTCTTTAACAGTCCGAAGGGTCAACACCTGACGTGTTTTGTGGGTGGGATGATCGGCATCGCCGCGAAGATCTTCAATAGGCCCGAGGAGCTGGACCTTGCCGGCCAGGTTACCGATGGATGCGTCTGGGCGTACGGAGCCACTGCCACTGGAATCATGCCCGAAATCTTCGGGTTCATCCCGTGCGGGGGCGTCGAGGACAGCCAGACTGGTCCAGAGTGCAGCTGGAGCGACCTGAAATGGCGCACCGCTGTCAGGGACCAGTACCTGGGGTACAAGAGCGGCAAGGACCCCATGGGGAGCGAGGTTACGAAGACGATCAACACGCAGAAGCTGACCCCTGGGATGGTGCAATACTACGACAAGAAATACATACTCCGGCCGGAGGCGATCGAGAGCGTCTTCATCATGTACCGGCTCACGGGAGACAGCTCTTGGATGGACAAGGCATGGACGATGTTCAGCAACATCGAGCGGCTCACAAGGACCAAGATAGGGGCCGCAAGCCTCAGGGACGTGTCGAGCAAGGATCCTGACCAGGTGGACTCGATGGAGAGCTTCTGGCTCGCCGAGACGCTGAAGTACTTCTACCTGGTGTTTTCCGACTTCGACACCGTGGACCTCGACACGTGGGTGCTGAACACTGAGGCGCATCCTTTGCACCGACCGGATGTGAAGTGAGGCTCTGTTGTAAATACATGCATCTACAAATATAAACCCATGATCTCAAATTGCAAAATTCTCTGGAATTCAGTATCATATTAGAATAGACGAGATGTTCTCGTCTATGTAGTTTGGCCGTCCAACGAGTGGTGGTAGCTACAGCACTGGCCAACATCGGACAGGCAGGGGTTAGGAATAGGGGTCAAGCTGACAGTTGGCTTCACCAGGAAGCCAATGCACCAGCCCAATGCGCCAGACCCAAACTCCCTTTCGTCACAAACTCACCGTACAATCGGTCTGAGAGATAAGGTAAGCATGCTCCGTACCTTGGTGGGCCCTGCTAGCAAGCCAGGAAGCCACTTGGCGGTCCTTCTTGGCCCGCCGCAATCGACATCGCATCCCAAGCTGCTAACCTTATTGCTGCCAGGGTGCAGTTCGCTTTAGGCTGGCAGACCGGGCGCGGCAGCAAACATCACTCCAACAGACGTTACTTCTTTGGTGTCTCAGTCCGAGCACACTCACACGCCCACCACTGCCGACCCTCACACGCACCACTGCCGCTCCCATTCCAGCTCCGGTGCGACTCTGCTACCCGAGCAGCCCTTTGACGGCCCCAAGGTCCCCTCGTGGGGTTGAACCTTAGCATCATGGCCTCCCGTGAGAACGACCCCATTCAACACCACCACACCCACGCCCTGCTCGCATCCCACCCACGAGGGCAGCCAACATGGATCTGAAGTCGCTGACATTAGACGGCCACATCTCAGTCAAGCAGTTCATTCGAAACGTCCGCGCCGCAAAGACCATCGCAGACGAGCGCGCCGTCATCCAGAAGGAGAGTGCATCCATACGAGCCAGCTTCCGCGAGGAAAGCCACGATCACCAAGTCCGGTGTGTGCTCCCCCCTGCAGCTCCCTGCCTCCTGAGCTCAGCACCCCACCGTCCCGCCCAATGCGACAAGTCACTGTATAGAGGAACACAAGCTGATGATGACTGCTGCATGCTCTGAAACAGGCGCAACAATGTTGCCAAATTGCTCTACCTCTTCACCCTGGGCGAGAGAACCCACTTCGGCCAGATCGAGTGTCTCAAGCTCCTCGCGTCACCACGCTTCGCCGACAAGCGTCTAGGCCACCTGGCCACGAGTTTGCTGCTGGATGAGAACCAGGAGGTGCTTACACTTGTGACGAACTCGCTCCAGAAGTACGCCGAGCTCCAGCGAAATCCCGCGGTGATGCACTCTACTCACATTGTCCTAGTGACCTCGCCCACTCGAACCAATATGTCGTCGGCCTCGCCCTCTGCACCCTCGGCAACATTGCCTCCATCGAAATGTCCCGGGATCTGTTTTCCGAGATCGAGAAGCTCGTTTCGACCGCGAACCCTTACATTCGAAGAAAAGCCGCTCTCTGCGCCATGAGGATATGTCGAAAGGTTCCAGACCTGCAGGAACACTTCGTCGAGAAGGCTACAGCCTTGCTTCAGGATAGGAATCACGGTGTTCTCCTGTGTGGGCTGACACTGGTGACGAGTCTCTGCGAGGCAGACGAGGAGGAAGGCGGCGAGGAGGGTATTGTCGAGAAGTTCAGGCAGTTCGTGCCCATACTGGTCAGGACACTGAAGGGCCTGGCATCCTCTGGCTACGCCCCTGAACATGATGTCATGGGAATTACGGATCCTTTCATACAGGTCAAGATCCTACACCTGCTCCGAGTCCTAGCGAGGGGCGACGCCCAGATCAGCGAGCAGATCAACGACATTCTCGCGCAGGTTGCGACGAACACCGACTCTTCCAAGAACGTCGGCAACTCGATCCTGTACGAGGCGGTACGAACGATCCTCGATATCGAAGCCGACTCTGGTCTAAGGGTGCTCGGTGTCAACATCCTTGGCAAGTTCCTCACCAACAGGGACAATAATATCCGTTATGTCGCACTCAACACCTTAATCAAGGTTGTCGCAATCGAGCCGAACGCTGTGCAGAGACATCGAAACACGATCCTCGAGTGTCTGAGAGACCCAGATATCAGCATAAGGCGGCGTGCCCTCGATCTCAGTTTCACGCTCATCAACGAGAGCAACGTCAGGGTGCTGATCAGGGAGCTCTTGGCCTTCCTGGAAGTCGCGGATAACGAGTTCAAGCCTACACTGACGACCCAAATTGGCATCGCCGCCGACCGATATGCGCCGAATAAAAGGTGGCACGTTGATACCATGCTGAGGGTCTTGGCACTGGCTGGAAACTACGTGAAGGAACCCATCATGTCTTCTGTCATCCGACTAATTGCGACGACCCCGGAGCTCCAGACATACGCAGTCCAGAAGCTGTACACAAGTCTCAAGAAGGACATCACCCAGGAGAGCTTGGCACAGGCAGGAGCATGGTGTATCGGAGAGTACGGTGATGTGCTACTCAGGGGTGGGCAATACGAGGAGGAGGAGCTCGTGAAGGAGGTCAAGGAGCACGAGATTATCGACCTCTTCTCCACCATCCTGAACAGCAACTACGCCACCCAAGTCACCACGGAGTATATTGTCAACGCGTTGATCAAACTGACAACCAGGCTGACAGACGGAACGCAAATTCAACGGGTGAAGAAACTGCTCGAGAACCACCAGGCAAGCTTGGACGTGGAGGTCCAACAGCGCGCCGTTGAGTACCTGAATCTGTTTGGTCACGACCAGCTTCGCCGGGGCGTCCTTGAGAAGATGCCACCGCCGCAGATCAAGGAAGAGAACCGCGTGCTCGGCGAAAAGTCCGCCAAGGAAAAGAAGAAGTCGAACAGGAGGTCGAAGCCTATCAAGGTCTCAGAACAGGATCTGCTTATGGATATCATGGGCGACAGCGCCCCGTCTCCGGCTCCTTCCAACGGCAACACTCAGAACAACGCCGATCTCCTGGCCGACATCCTCGGTGGCACAACCTCACCACCGCCAACATCATCAAACTCGGGCACGCCAGCACCACAGTCCAACGTGTCCGCCATCATGGATCTATTCGGGTCCGCCCCCGCACAGGCTACGCCACCCCCTCAGGCGGGAGGTGCCGCGGCACCGCCGTCCTCAGGCCTTGACCTGCTCGGCCAGATGGGAGGCTCGTCCTCCCCCGCGCCGCAAGCAGCGGCAGCAGCGCCGGCGGGCTTCCCCTGCTACAACAACAACGGCGTGGTGGTGACGATCGCCACGCAGCGCAACGCCGAGGGCATGGTGCAGGCGGTCGCGCGGTTCAGGAACGCGTCGGGCGGCCCGCTGTCGAACGTCGGGGTGCAGGCGGCCGTGCCCAAGAGCCAGAAGCTGCAGCTCAACAGCATATCGAACTCGGAGCTGGCGCCCGGGACCGAGGCCACGCAGGCCATGAGGATCCAGGGGGTCAAGGGTGTAAGTTGCAAACAATACGTTACCCACAAGATGTTTTCTAGTTTTTCTTTACTAATATGTCTGGCGTGTCTAGCCTTTACGTCTGCGTCTAAGGGTCCAGTACGCACACCCCTCGGCCGGGCAGGTCATGGACCAGGTGAACTGGTCGGAGCCGTCCTGAGTTGAGTGGGTGGGCCGGCGGCGGATGAAGCAACGAATGAAACTCAAGAAAATCAATATAGACGGTTTTGATGGGTGAGAACGATCATGGAACTGGCGGTTGTAAAGAGGCTACACAGCAACGCAGAGGCGGCGTCTTGATTGGACTCCGGATTTGGGAGGAGGGGAGGGAGGATATGCCGGGGGGGTGGACGGGCTTCAAGGATGGTTGTCATCAAAAGCAAGCAAGCAAGCAAGCGGTCAATACATATCTACGGGCAGTCCCCAAGTGACTGGCTGGTGTCCATCATCCATCATCCATGGCCTCTCACTGTCTGGCATGCCCTCTCTCACTCTCTTCATGCCTACCTCTTTTGCCGGCGGCCCGAAGCGTTTATCATGACTGGCTGTGCTTGAGATCTGCACGGCGGTTCCTATAGATGAGTGCTGCTGAGTCCTCTGGGTGGTGGTGGGTTTCTACGCCATCTTATTGGTGTTGTGAGGACGTACAGGTCTCTTTTGCCGCCTGCTCCTACTGACGGCTTAGGGAGGTTGCCTGATTGAGAAGATTGCCTCACCGTAGCCTCTGGGGGTGTAGGCCCCAAGGCCCAGCCGAGCATGTGCCCAGCTGGTCAGGGTTGTACGGCTTATAGCCACTGCCGACCATAGACGAACAGTCGTTCATTGCTGCTGGTCTTCTTAGACTATGTAGGCGCGACGGCAGCGATGGGCAAGCCATCACAGCCTTGCTTGGTAATTGGACGGACACATTGGCATTACTGTAGATAATATATGTGGCAAGAAGGAAAAAAAAAGACCCAAGAACCAAGCACGACAAGGATGTGCAGCGTATTGTCCTTCAGCGGTTCAATTGGTCAAGACGGGTTCGTCTCGTTCCGTTTCTATCGTGGACAAGAGGTGGGAGATTGATCGCTGGCAGGGGCAAAGGGAGATCAGACCCGGGATCTATCATTTGTGGAGCGCTGTGAACCGCAGACCCGACTGACCACTCTGCTTGCTTGCTGTTATTGCGGTTCCCCCCGGGCTGGCGCTTCCAGCCCGGGCTCTACATACATCTGCCAGCCAAGAGAGGGCCAAGAGATGTGTTTCTGTGTCGGCGCAGATGGGTGGGTGAACGTGACTGCGAATCAGATGCTCGGGGGACGCCAATCTGCTCTGCTCGTGGCATTCACTCTACATATATACCAAGAAAGAGTCTACGCTTGGGTCGGGTTGTAGAACCCATGATGTATGTATCTGATGCTCTTGGTCAATCCCACCACCCTCACGGGGACCGGCACTCGGTTCTTTTGTAAGGTGTTGCCCAGGGTGCTCGACGGTTAATTCCACCCGGGCTGGCCAACCGAGGGCGGAAGCGAGGTCATTGGCAACACGCGTCGAGGTCCATTTCGACGTATCAGAACGCCTGCTCGGTGGAGACGCAGTTGTTTCCGACAAGGTCTCGTGGATCATGTTTGGCTCGTCTCTTATGTACTTCGTGCGAGCCGACAGATGAAGTTCTTGATTTTTTTTTCTCGCCTCTGCTAAGCGCAGGCGAGCGCGGCGCCGTGGTTGGTCAGCGAGAGCGAGAAAGAGGTAGCGAGGGTGCGAAGATGGTGTGTGGACGTGTGTGCCGGGGTGTGGCTGAGAGAAAGAATGGTGGTGGTGGTGTGGTAGCTATAAGAGGGCTTTCGGAGCCGGAGGGGCGGGTATGTAGGTCATCTTTTGGCTAGCGGGCTAGTTGCGAAAGCTGGAGAGAGACGAAGGATTGGATCTTGGGTGGTTGGCCCGTTGGCGCCAACTGGCCACCCATCATCTACCTCTACCCCGGTCCCTTCTGGGGACGGAACCAATGAGTTCTCTGGGAAGCAGGGAGATGATCTTTTTTCTTCTGCATGAACATGTGGACAGTAGGTTGATGTCGCCGACGACTGGCAGAGGTGCGAAAGGGTGGGTGTCTACGGTCTATGATAGACTCGAATAGAAAGATGATGTGCTGTGTTGTAACCCAACCCTCCTTCCCATGTGTGTGTATGACAGGCGGCAGATCAGCCCCGACTGGCATCTTGGCTCGACTTGTCAGAAGAGGAGAAATCTTGGGACTGAGATCTGTGGGAACCACAGATGAGGGGGGGACACGCAACGAACAAGTGGATAAGTTTTGTTTGTCGCCGAAGATCTGGGGCGGATGGAGATATTCACTAATATCAAACATTAAACTATAAACTCCGATCTCCACACAATACTTGGATTTTCTTGTCTATCTGTTCCCTCGCCGTTTCCTTCTGGAAGCCTTCTCAACGGGGCGGCCAAGATCCGAGCAAACAAATAGACTCTATCTATCAATAAGAAGAGGTGAGCGGGGGATGAGATGAGATGAGCGGGGCAGCAAAGCGCTGACCAGAGACAAAATAGACGCTGGCCCGTTGAGGCGGCCAGGTGTGGCCTCGTGTGGGTTTTTTTGCCTTGGAGTGTACGTACACACAGTCCAGTACAGGTAGACCGCCTGTAAAGGTGGAGTGTTGCAGTGTAATCTAAGTGGTAGTAGTGTCGGTACTACGGCAATGTAAAAGTAGATGGCCAAGTCAGTCAGTCAGTCAGTAAGCTTAGAAGGCTGGAAGGCGGAGAGAGAGCCAGTAGCCGGGTGTGTGGCTGGGCCGGGGGTAGGGGAATGGGAAATTCCCACGTTGCACGGCGAGCCGCCGGCGCACTTATCCTTGGGTGCAGTATTAGACCGACCGGCCCTGCTAGCAGCAGAGGTGTGTTGCCCAAAGTGGACACCAGTCGACCGGGAGGCGTGCTGCCATTGGCCCGTGGACGCGCTCCCGCCTGCACCCCCGGTCCAGGGTATCTTATTGCCGGCCCTCCGTGCAGAACTCGCCCGAGGAGAAGGCCTAGCTGGCGGGTGTCTATTTCTAGATTTTGTTAGGGCCTGCCCTCTTTTTTAACCGCCGGGTGGGGCCTTGGGGAGAACTGGGCACTGGGCAATTGGCGCAACTGGGGCAGACTGCAAGCGAGAGGCGGGACTCGGCATCTTGAATCTGCATCTATGTTTATTCTTCTCCCACTAATTTGGGTCTGCATTCTGATGTGTAAGTGCTGTTAGCGTGGTCTGCATCTGAGTGCCACAGTCAATGAGGTTGCTGTCAGAACATTGTGGCACTGGATCTGGGCAGAAAGTCTGGCTGACAGGCGGTTTGAGTTTGAACACCAGACGGGGAAGCCAGTGATGATGGGTTGTAACTGTCTCTCCATGTGTCTTATCATCATCAGTAACACCGCAGTTCATGTATGTCATGAACTGTATGTCTGTCTGGTTTGTGTTGCCTCGCACCAACCTTCCCGTGTCTCTGTCTCGCACCAACTGAACTCAGTCAGTGTGCCCTTGACACCTCTCTCGTTTTGTCGCTGCACCCCTTCTCCTTCGCTGCTCAAGCGCCTGCAGTACATGGAACCGGGGGGGAAGCGACAGGCCGACATGCTCCTTCCCTGGACACCACCCCTGCCCTACATGAGCCGCTCCGTCCACTCATCTTTCACCGTTGCTTCCCATCCCACCTGCAACTTACATGAGCTACTGCAACCGTATGTACGTGCTACCCACGGGCTGCTACCCACGCTCTATTCTGGGCAACCGTCGCTGCTATGGGCCTGCTGCAGCCCATGTGTGTGTGTGTGCGTGCCGCCGACCTGCCTGCTTCGTTGCTGCATGTGTGGGAATTCGTGCAGTTCTGTCTGCAGTTCTGCATGTGGGAAGTACACAGATAAAAGCATGTTCCTTCCCACACTCACACTTTCTCAACACCATGTCCAGTCTGTGAAACTCATTCCATTTTCATATAGTCTGGATTTCCTCGTTGTTCCTTCCTCTTTCCTCTCTTTCCTTTCCTTCAGTGTCTCTCTGTTGGGTTTTCTTTCCTAGTATCTGGGTTTTCCTGTTTCTGTGTCCGCGTCTGTCTCTTATTCGACGTCCGTCACGAGTGAAAAGAAAACAAACGAAAGGGGAATTCGATTTCAGGGAACCAACCACCATACCTACCAGTCTCGAGGCAGATCCACTTCATCAACCTCAACCTCGCCTCACCACAAACACACACAACCATCAACCACATCGGGTCAAACCACACACCAGACAAGATGCGCGCTTCATCCATCTTCTTCTCAGCACTCTGTGCTTCGGTCTTCGCCGCACCCGTCTACCCAGACCTCAACCTCAAGGCCGCCCTGCCAGATGACGCCATGAACGATCTCTCCCAATACTTCAACATGTTGGCGCAGAAGACTCAGCAGGGAAAGCAGATGTCCTGGGCCCCCACCTGTGATATGAGCGCTGCCAAGCTTCCAGTCGCATGTAAGTCCCACACAGAACAATCCAGTCACAAACACACCAAAGCAAGTGATACTAACAAAAGACCCACAGCACCCGAAGCCCTCCCAGACGTCACCCCAGGCCTGATCCTCAAGCACGTCGCCGTCGGCCGCGGCACCCAGAACTACACCTGCGACACCACCAACGCCACCGCGGCCCCAACCGCCGCGGGGGCCGTCGCCACCCTCTTCAACGCCAGCTGCATCGCGGGCACCTACCCCGACCTGCTGAACATGCTGCCCCGCGTCTCTATGGCCTTCAACCTGACCGCCAGCCCCAACGGTGCCTACGCCAAGAACCTGCTGCCCACCGCTGGCAACGCCAGGCTCGCCCCCGGCAACTACGTGATCAGCGGCCACCACTACTTCACCGACAGCACCACCCCTTACTTCACCCTCGACACCGACACCCTCAAGCTGGGCACCATCCCGTGCGCCAAGGACGCCGCCGTCCCCGCGCCCGCCGATGCACCCAAGGGCCAGCTGGGCGAGAAGGCCGTCCCCTGGCTCAAGCTCTCGGCCAAGAGCGGCGCCACCGGCCGCCTGCAGGAGGTCTACCGTGTCGAGACGGCCGGTGGCAGCTCGCCGGCCACGTGTTCCGGCATGCCGGCCTCGTTCCAGGTCGAGTACAGCGCACAGTAAGTCCTGACTTTACTCCACAATGGTACTTTCAGATTCAGTCCGCTAACAAGCACTCTTCAGGTACTGGTTCTTCGAGTCCGCACAATAAGCAAACAAACAAACACACGTTGTTGCTTTTACTCTTCTATTCTCTTCTTCTTCTTCACACAGTGCGATACCATAGTCGAGGCGTCAGGGCGTTTCTTAGGTTTCTTTTTCTTCTTCCAGGGGGAGGGGGGGCATTTCTCTCTTCCCGACCGGCTCCCACCACCCAGAGGGTGTGTTTGACGGCGCGGCGGGAGGATCGAGAGGCCGGCGTAGGAAACTGGGCTTGAGACATAGCACGCCAACACCACCAAATAAAACCTTCTAATCCCTCTACACAAACCACTTACCATACCATCCATGCCTTGCTCGTCTTTGTGCTCGTGAACTGTGTATTTTGTCCCTGTCTCTGTCCAACCCTAATCGGGCCTGCTGTGAACACATGCCTTCTGTCGTGCGACCCTCTAAGCGTAAGCAGAACTCACATCTCATGCAAAACGCCAGTCTCATCGGTGTGCCTGGCGACCCCCCTGCCACACAATCGATTACCCAAGTCTCAGCTACCAACCTTAACCCAAAGTGGTGAGATACCTACCTACCTACACTAGTTGAACCACACCGACAAAAAGCCAGGGTGTTCGCAGCCGGGAGCGCGGGGGCAGCAGCACACGGGGCTCCGGATGAACACACCGTACATAAGCTTTCACACGCATGCGGCTGAAGGTTAACGTTCAGGAAGAGGAGAGGGTTCCTGAACAAGGTTCCATTTCGGCCTCGTTCTGCTGGGTGTGGGAAACCTGTCGCAAAATTACCTTGTCAGTCAATTAAACCAACCAACCCTCTTCTTCAAGAGCAGTATGCACGTTGGTGTTGGTGTTGGTGTTCCGCAAAGATGACACTCAGGAGTACACACACACACATACATACATGAGGCCCCCAAACGCAGCCAGTAAATGCGAAACTGAGGCTGAAGATGGATGCATGCGAAGACTTCTCACCTCGCACCAACCAACCGGTTCCCAATCCCAATCTCATCTCACTCGTGCCATCCATCCATCCCTCCCTCCTTTCCCAAACCACTGGGAAGAAGAGTAAGCCGGATAGATCTTGTTGCTTTTCCATTGGCCCCCAGGTACACACACACACACACACACATGCAGGGGAAAAATAGGCGTGGTTACAGCAGAGTCGGATCCCTTTGGGGGTCTCTTGGTGGGGTTACATCCAATGTCACCGGTAGGATGGGTGGTAGGTAGGGTGTGATCCATCAGATGGGGGGGATGTCATCTTGTCAGACTTCAGCTCTGTACTGTTGTTCACTATCTGCCATATCTCAACAATGGGCACTCGAAACCAATCTCTTGCAAAAGTGTTGAACCCCAATGCGCCAGACACACCTCTGTGTACCTTCTAGGCTGAGATACGGTCACTGACTGTCTCTACTGGAATATAATTGTACGGCACAGGTTTGATGAGGAACCGGGCAAGAGGGTGTGTCTATGTCCGAAGACCGATTATTATGCATTATCCTGGCACCAGCGCCCTATTTGGCGCACTGGCCACAGAAAGTTCTAATGCCAATATGTGACAGCGAAGTCGTGAAAATGGTAACACAGCTTCTCAGCGCCTCGAAAGAAGGTGAGGCGGAGAAAGCCCCGCTGCGTTACCTTGGTCGTCAATGAGCCTCGCCCGAGCTCTTTCGTGTCCCAGTGTCTTGTCTTGTCTTGTCCCAAACAGCCGCCCCGGACCGATGAATCATTTCGCATGTCCCAACACTCATTCACTTGTAACCCCACACCCAACTTTTCGACCGCGCCTGTGCCCAGGACCACAAAGCCGCCAAACTCAGTTCTGTGGTTCCTGTGGCGCTGGCGGGTGCATAAGATATTCAAAAATACTACACTACAGCCGTAGAACCCAATACTCCTGTCCCGTGAGAGGAATCTTCAGCTGCTGTATTCTGGCGCCTATGGGACGCTCAACCCCGGCCGTGACTGAAGAATGGCGGCTGCGGGTCGCCGATGGCGCGAAACGCTTCTTGGAAGTTGGCTTCCAATTGCTGCCATTCGTTCGAGAACCGTTGGGGCCCCTACGCCTTTCGGGACCGCGTGGTAGTACCGTTAGGCTTCGCCACACCGGTGGTCTTGACGTCTCCGTTGAGGATGCCGTTGTTGCTGGAAATGCCGTGCACGAGGTCATGGGGGTCAGGCAGAGGAGCCTGAGACATGCGGCGCAGCGACTTGCGGTGGTTGGGCTTGGAATCCTTCTTATAAGTGGCAATGTAGAAGAGGATGAAGAGCACCAGGTAGGAAGTGAGAACACCGATACCAGCAAAGGCGGCAAACTCCTCGCCGGCGCACTTGCCGTGGTTGGGCATCCAGGTGAAGTAGGTGGAAGTGAAGTAGGTGTAGGACGCGAAGTAGACGAAACCTGCGATTGGTTAGCCAAGAATACACGCAGTTGTAATCTGATTGGGGGACACTCACCGAGATCAATGATGAACTGGATGATCTGGAGCCTGGTAACCCACTCCTTCCACCAGATACGAACACCACGTGCGCTCTGGAAGTAGTACCAGTACATGAGGACGTGGACTGTCAGGTTCAGGGAGATGACAACCCAGGACACGGAGGTGCTTCCGAGCAATTGCGTGTAGCACAGGACAGCGGTGGCGCCATGGTGGTAGCAGTGAAGGAAGGCTACGCATTGTTGTTAGCGAGACAGAAAAGTCAGGGGCGCAAATGACCCGGGGCCTGTCATGTACGCACTCAATGGCTTCTTCTTGAGGAAGAGGAAGACCGTGTCCAGCAGCTCGAGATATTTGGTGAGGTAGTTCAGCTGTGAGAAGAGACGTCAGCTTTGCGGACCAGACTAGCTCAAGCAAGCAGCATGTAGACATACGTAGTAGAGCACAACGAGAGGCTGTGTCCAGCCACCATCGTGGTCGCAAATGGCGTAGAAGATGCCCTTTCGGACAACCGTGGGCAGCAGTTGCTCAATGAAGAGGGCCAGCAGTATACCGGAGATGGCGGTGAGGTAGAAGTTGTGAACCAGGAAAAAGGCCTTGAGCTTGAAGGGCTCGCGGTGGCGCATGAGCTCGCGGCCGCCGAATATAACGATATAGTAGAGGATGACGAATATGCCCGTCTCCTTAAGAGTTGACATGGGCGTCTCCCCGGCGACGAAGCGGAACTCGCTGACTGGGTAGCCGGTGACAAGAGTCCATGCCTTATCAAAAATAGGCCATAGCTGGATCCCGAAAGGCCGGTCGATGGTCGGGAGCGGCAGGCGCTCATAAAAGGTAGCAGATGCTGGGCTGTCCATTGTGGCTCGGGTTGTCCGGCGAGCGCGGATGCGACGGCTCTGACTGCTGCGGAGAAGTTGTCAGCCAGGAATTCACATGCAGGTTAACAGCGAGGGCGTGCACGAGCACAATTGGGCTGTTTTTCTTGTTCGGGAGACGACAGGAAGGCCAGGTTGTTGCAGAGGGCAGCACGTGGGCGGTGGGCGTCGGGAAACAACGTACGTAGCTTAAGTGTTTGGTCGCGAGCACCTCTGGCCCAAGCTGAGCTGAGCTGAGCTTGGCTTTTGCGACGGGCGGAACAAAAGGAAGGACTAGAAAGTAATTGACACTCTCAACTAGAGCCCCTAAGAAAACCACCGTCCGCAACGAAGCAAAGACAGCACGGCGCCAAACCACGGGGAAGGAGAAAAGGCAGGGTCGAGAAAATGGGGGAACGGGGTGGGAAGAGAAGAAAGGAAGACGGTGATGATATGGGGAAACGGGAAAAGTTTATCAATTCGGGATTGGGGGTCTGTCTGCTAGCCTGCACTACGAGGAGGCCCAGCAAAAAGGAGATGTGTTTAATCTGCCAGGGGCGCAGGGGTCGGGGGGAGTGGCAGTTGCCATCCAGGCCAGGCTGCCCCGAACGAACCTCTCAACCTACCAGACTGCCAGACAGCAGCCAGGCTAACAGCAGGCGCGATTTCAGCAGCCCATTTACACGCGCTTCCTCGCCCTCGCACCCGCACAGGCACCCGCACGTCGCCAGGGTGCAGGCTCTCTCCTAGCGGCTGCACCTTCCCGGGGCCGGTCTGAACTGCAGGGCATGGCGACAGCAGCCAGTCGAAACCGCCTAACAACGCAGCATACTAGGTGGTACCCGCCTCACGACGAACAAGTCGCCCGCGCATTGTCCAGCACCTTGCTTCCCGGAGTAGCACGGATTGAACCGGTTGATCCAAATCCTCATGCCCCGCTCTGCGTGCTGTATCGATCTGGGATAACCAAGTATGAGGTGATGTTGCAAGAAGAGCCTCGGGACAGAAGAGATCCCTGTACAAAGTCGACTGCCCAGCACTCAAGGCATTGAGGGCCCCGAGCAGAGAGTGCCTCGGGCCAAGACGCCGGGGCCGATACTAGGGTGCCGGTCTTTGATTCCATCTAATCTCAACGCGTCCCGTCTCATTTCACGTCCACGGCCACGTCCAACCTCTCGGCCCTTCCCATCACTCCGTCGGCCTCCCAACCGCCGGCAGGTCGGCTCATCACATGTCGGCGACGCAATTGTGGGTTGCCTTTTGTCTGAATTCGTGTTGACGGGTAAGCCCGTCAACCCAAACCTTGCAGAGGTGCAGGTATCTGGACC